>JAMKCH010047957.1:0-12081 GCA_023653785.1 Ophioderma brevispina
TTTTGTTAAATAAGCCTCTTTTCAAGGTCGCCCGCTTGCTATTAGCTTTTAGTAGAACACCAGCGAACTGTCGGGGGGTCGTTTTTGACCCGTTTGCCTGTCAAATTTGTTAGGGGAGGATTCTTAAAAACCTTTTGAACAAAACCCTTTTCGGAAACTACATACACTTTTTTTGAGAAGGGTAATGCCAATCTATAGTATATGTACCAGTCATATTTGTGTTAAGCTAATGCATTCGAAAGTACTCATTCTTTTATGTTTAGAGTGATTAGCGATACTTTCTTCTATATTTAACAACCTATTCTTTTGCCTCATCTTCAATAATTGAGTGGAACATCAACTGGAAAATACTGACTTTGAAAATAGCAATAATGCACCATATATTTATCTTCTACCGGCACCCAAGACCTGACTATGGCATAGTTAATGACAATTAACTGAGCTTCCTAAAATTAATGTTCGATTACTCCGATGATATGGAATGCACCACGTCAAGTAGAAGTAACAATTTGGATAACGATGGTAAGTATTAATTAATCCCATGGTATACTACCATCCCTCATCTAGCGACTGCGTGCTGATTTTTAGCCCAAGGTACACGTGGTTACGCATGCTCAGAGCAGATATCGCCTTGTGGCGACTGAAAAGTATATCATGGGCGTCGTCACAGTTGCATTTACGACCTATTTCAACAATGTTCCTGGCTGGTTTATAAGTCTTTGCACACGGAACACTATCTACTTTGTGTTAATGTGATTTTCCCTAATTTATAAATGCAAGATCCATTTTCCGCACCTAAAACTTCAATTACACGCAAAGTTCATTTAAATAGACAATCTTGAATCAGTCTATAGAACGACAATGCCTAGCCCAGTGCATTCGTCTGGATAATCGCACTTGACCGTATTGGTTAGTGGTAGCAGCCGATAGCCTGACGAATGCATTGCGACGAGGTTCTTATCCGTCATATCCTTTGAGAAAAAAACACTTCAAAATCACAACATTAACATTAATCATTAACGTAATTTATCTTGATTTTGAGACGTAATTGATATCAAAACAATAAAAACCCTCCCGCAGCCCAAAGTCATGCCCTCGATGGAATCGTGCCTGTTATATGGCATCGTTCTAGTCGGTCATCCCGGCCAGTTTTTGGGCACAAAGGTGTAATGGAAGAGTAAGAAAAAAATCGTTGCTATCACATGTTTAGTATTATGTGGGATCATCTGCCGGGTGAATGTATAAAGCCAGAAGTCGTTGTCAATTCTTTTCTATGCCAAAAGGTTAAAATTGACCCAAATAAGATCAAAATATTAAATTTGAAATGTATTTATATAAACTTCATATAAAATGTAATAGTAATTTAATTTTCCACGTCTATAGCCCGTGGATTCAAGAAAATTTGAATGTTAGAATCTTGGGGCAAAATTTACCCCCAGAAAAGGCCAAAAGAGTTAAAATGTACCCAATGAGATACAAAAATCATAGATTGAATCATGTATTTTAGTCCAACTTATACAAGTATTTCAGGTTCAAGAAGATTGGAATGTTGGAATCTATTGTAAAAATTGACCCAGGAAGGGTAAATGGGGTTAAAATGGACTCAATAAAGGTTTCCATCATAGAATGGTGAGGTATTTATTCCACTTAATATTAAACTGTCAGTATATTTAATTTGCTCCACTCCAGAGCAGTAGATTGCAAGAATAAATATGATTGTTGGAATACTGGGTCAAATTGACCCAGAAAGGGCAAAAATAGGTAAAAACTTGCCGAGACCCCAAATTATTAGTTTAAAGTTTAAAAAATGGCAGAGTAATCATTCTACTTAGATGCATTTTAAATGTCCTAAAATGAAAACCTCATTTCTATTAATATATTGTTAAAGATCTAAAATTAACAACATTTTTGTGTCAAGAGACATCCAAAAAAGAGCAAAATATAGCCCATTTAATAGCTTCATCTTGATTGAGTCGCCTTGACCCCAATCCCATCTGTTAATAATCGGGTGCCCATATTATTCAACCAGTTTGAATGAGGGCTAAAACGTGAGTTATGAAGCCTCCTAGAAAATCCGGATAATCATAATAATAAATTAGCACTTTTTCACTCATATACGATGTTGATATTGAAAGTCCCTCAATTTAACAGGGTCAATGCGACAACTGGTACCTTCTACAGACACCAATATTCATCACTTCCGGTAGAATCTTCGAGTCCCGGGGACAAGGCTATTAACGAATGGATCTTTAATAAATTTATCAAAATTGACTCTGAAACTGCCAAAAAGAGGTCCAAATAGACCCAAAAGAGTGTGAAGCAGAAAACTGGGCAATTATACTATGAAGTTAATGTTTTTAGAAGCAACTAGAATAGACAAACATTTGTACTTTATGGCAGCTGGCAACCCCATAGATTTGCATTGACCATGTTGCCGAAACGATTGCCATGTTGCAATGTTAGGCAATGTAATATCATCCTTCGACTTTGTCGAGATCATGCATACTTAAAAACGTCTTTATCATGCATTGCGGCTCCCACTTCAAAGTAAAGCTGTAATCTGCTGATAGCATATCCAGTAAGGTAAGTGATCTATTTGGACATGGAAGACCCACAAAGGAAAAGGTCTGATAATAATCTGGCCCTGACTTGAACGCAATGCCATAGAGTGTGCTCTTTTGTGGCTCCACAATTGTTGAGAGCTTCTTAGAGATGTTTGGCCCGACCTTAGGCTCCAGACCATATGGTCCTGGAGCATATGGTCAGGATCATAAATCTGGGGAAAATATTCTGTTCAAATATGGGACTACCAGTGCAGACATAGCGTACTTGTACGTATACGTACATACGTTACCACCAGATTATAAAGAATACAAAATTTTATAAAAATTCTTCGGGATTCTCAGTTTGAGACGAGAAAGGATACTATTTTTCAAACTAATAGCTCTAACACATTATAAACATGTTTCTGTGTCAAAATTTTAAATTTCATATGTCGAAATTTAATATTGAAAACAATTATCACTATGACCGTCATTTTCATTTTCTTATATCTTTTTTGAAAAAAAAATACCTAAATTTCCACATACCTGTTGTTTTGATAAGCTTTAGAACTCATGTAGTTAAGCATTGCAGCTTCAGACCTGTAAAAATAAACGCCCGGGTGAAATGTTAAAACTTATGTATTTCTTTAAAAAGTTTGCATTGCATTGGGGAATTATGACGTATGTAAGTACTTGTACGTATACGTACTTGCCTCTCTTTCTTCTGGACTGATAACCAGTTTTGCGATATTGTTCCTGGAGTCATAATAAAAAATATGGTCCAGGCGCAGATTTGATACGCGCATATGTTCCTGGAGCATATGTGAATATACGATGGTCCCAGGGGCATAATGGAAAATATTGCTCATGTAGTAGTGAAAAAAAAAACATTCCCGTCCAAATACTGTCGATGACTCAATAGTTTCCATATGGTCCTTGTCTCCTGGAGCATGTGCATTTACAATGTTACTTAAATAATTTCCCAGACTCTTAGTGCGCCAGGACATATCGTCAACGAGTCCTTCAAACCGACCAAATCGACCATTTGGCTAAATTGAGTTTTTTTTGCAATATTATATACATATCAATCGCTTTTCATATACCAAATATTGAGCAAAAATACATTTCCAATTTTAGATAATAAGTTTTCACAGTTTGGGGAATCATACCCACACGCCAAATGAAACGTCTTCCAAACAGACCAATCTTCATTCGTCTGTTTGCTATACCTAAAAACACCATGACCCCCGTACGGACACGCTTATAAAGTGGCCTATCGATCGTGAATATTGCGAGATTCATCTCTCAACACTGGCTGCCTATAAGTCGTGGCCGAAGGTGGATATTCGTACAACATTTTTTTTTTTTTTTTTTTTTTTTTTTTTTTTTTTTTTTTTTTGTTTTTTTTATTTTTTTTTTCTTTCAGCTTGTGTGCTTGATATCTGAGACTATTTTCCCTCCTTGAAAATAAATATAAATTTTTTACAGTATTTAACTTTGGCAGCAATTCTGCCAAATAATTACTGTAAAAAATTAATTCATCAAAACATTCAAAATATATATTTTGTCGTGTTATTACAGAGATAGTGAATGTTTCAGAGAACAAAAGGCATCTTAATTTAGCCTATCCACAAATGTCACCAATTTTTATGGTTCTATACTTTACAATTCAGTTAATGTTGTAAAATTTTGGTTGACATTTGGAAAGATATGCCTTCTAAGTTAGGGTGTTCGTCAGTGCTTTTTGTTCTCTACAACTTCACTATCTCTGTACTAACTCGCCAAATATATATTTTCAAGTGCTTTGGGATTGAATTATTTTTTTACAGTATACTGTAATTTTCACAGTAATTATTTGGCAGAATGCCTGCCAGTAAAATACTGCAAAATTTTGAAATAATTTTAGTGTAGCAAAATCGTCTTAGATACAGCTACACACATTGTCTAATTAACTTTGACCAGACTTCTATATGCCCCCCTTGTTTGAATACGAATGAGAAGATGAATCTCGCAATATCCCTTGATCGATATGTCACTTTTAAGCTGGCGCCACGGTGGGTTTTTCAGGTACAAAGCAAACAGACAAATGCAGATTTGGTCCGTTTGGAAGACTTTCATTTTGGCGTTGGGGGTATGATTTCCAAACGCTCGTGATATAGATCAAAATATGCAAAAAAACTAATATTCCCAAAAAATGTCGATTGGCTGTTTTTGGAAGACCGTGACATATATTTTTATATAATCAAGGAATGAGTCCTGACACAAAATGTGGAGATTGCGCTTCGTCGACGCACCAAGACATCATTTATTATTGGATTCCTCAACAGACAGATCGCATCCCTCCTTCAATTTACATTAGCCAAGTTTGCCGACTTAGCTATCACACCTCGAGGCTTACTCAGATAAAATGTATATATTCCATTAGAGTGCCACACTCATAAATGTCACACCTATATTTCTTACTCCAAGGATAAAACTAGATTTTAAGTCGAGTGCCAAAACCCTAACTATCACACCTAATGGTCACATTAGATAATATAGATTACAATTTTCCGCAACTTAATGAACATTTAAGTTATCAGGAGAAACTATATTTTAAGTCGAATGCCAACCACCCTACTCATCACACCTATGGGAACATTAGATCAATATAGATTACAATTTTCCGCACGTAATGAACATTTAAGTTCTCAAGATATATGAATATTTAAAGGTTTGCGCATTAAAGTTTATGAGTGTGAAACTGCACTACACAAGCATCCATAAGATAGTCCAACTTTCAAGGCGCGAAAATAGACTTAGTACCTTGGATAATTTCTTTAGCTGAGAAATTAACGATTTCATTACTGAAATACAAAGTCCTTAAGTGAGTGATTTCAAGGAAGGGGGCTCAAGGGCCTTCCGTGAGTAATAACCACTCCTCTTACAACTTACGCAACTGTTTATTTTTAATGTAATACAAAGAAATTCCGTAGTGACTAATGGCATTACCTTGAAAAAAAGATCCCTCCTATTTACAAATTTCCATGTATTCCGGGCCATTTAGCTTCTTAATGTGAAATTGTTTGAGTGAATTGCAAATTCAACTATCAGATGCCTCCACACAAGTTACTTATTATAGTAACTTGCCACATCCCCCCCCCCCAATTTCACTAAAAATATTAAATTCAACAGGGGCATGAGAGTGAAGGACTAGAAAGTGATTAGGGGACATTAGGATGCTATAAATCACATAAAAGCATCACAGGACACTCGAGAATATGTCGAAAGACAGCGCCCCTTATCCTAAAGAGATATAACAACACGCTACATAACGAGTGATCTAGGATAGGGAAAAGCATAGGGCCGTACACCTGCACTCTTATAAGAATAAGGTCCGAGCAAGAGACCCAATAAAGACCCCATGCAATTGTGTGGGTTGAAATCAGCAGATTTTGGAGCCTAGAATAATAAGATGCTCCCCTTTTTATTGGCCCATTGAAGAGCCTAAGCATAACGCTGCAGCAACAATGTGATGACTCAGAAAAATGAGTATCCGTTGGAGCTAACGATATAGAAACTGTCGGAGGATTTGGGATCGCAACCAAACACATTATCACCGTTGTTTGAGAGTCCATGTAATATGACAATCAAGAAAACAAATATAACAATTCCAGTGCAGGTCAATATGATTTTTTTTTCAAGAGCTATTACCGCAAGATGACGAAGAGGGTGCGTTAACATATAGAACCCGCCTTTTGCAGGGGTTTACATGGCAGTATTTCCGCAACGGATTTTGTATTATTTCTTGATAGGCAGATGTAAAACCTCATGTACGTCCCGGCTTGGGAGTATAAGAGATTATGGAATAAATCACAATAAAGAGTAATTCCAAACGATATAAAGAGCTGTCACAACTTAGATAATTTGAGGGGATAGCAACTTTTTACTGCCACCTAAGCAACTGCGGACATTCATGCAGTCTTCCCGATCTTCCATGCTAAAATAACTGAGTTTCTGGCCAATCAGATTTTATGGTGAGGCCATATTTGAAAACGTGCGTGTATTGACGGAGCGAGCGCAATCAACTAGATAGGTAACACAGGGCGACAAGAGATGTGGAACTTGATCATGCATTTCAAGAGCACCAACTTTTTTATGCAAATAGTCCCGGTATGAAACCAATGTACATCGTGCGCAGCCCGAGTTACCCGATATGCTAAGGACTCGCACAAGTTTTTGAAACTACAACCCAAAAGTCGCTACGATGCCGGAAATTATGATGACACGCCTTTGTTGCTCCGCGGGGAGGTAACACCAAGAGACAGGGTAAAAGGCCCGGCTTGGTGAAATGCCCAAAACTCCTAAAATCACACAAACCATTTGAAGAAAAAAGTAGTTTCAAAAAGAACATGGAGCCATAAAGCTCTGGAAAGGACGTGAGGTAAACAAACGAGAAAGTTTACGTCCAATATCAAGGCCCACAAAAAATCCACTTAGTTGTCGGTGCCCTACAATTTACCAGCTGAAAGGGTAACACCCAATTTGTAGTAAATAAATGCCAGGGCAAATCAATGAGCACATGCTATTATTATCAATATTGCTATTATTATTATTACTTATAAATCATATTGGAAAAGGCTATGAAAGGCCATTTTCAACGTAAACAATGCCTTTGCCATTTTAACTGGAATGTGTGAAATGCTGACGCAAGCTCATTTAAAACCGAACAATCCTTGCCCCCCGATGAGCCCTGGGATTAATATGATTAGTTTATTATTTTCTAATCATATGGAGAAGGCTATGGACCACGGCCAACTTTAAGGTAAACAAGCCCGGGTTTTTTAAAGCACAAGGCTGGATTGTTGGATTTGCTGATTAAAGTGGTGTTTATAAACACCTAATGACAATAAACGGATTTGGCCATGATGATTCTAACAGGCAGTCATCGGTTTCGCGTATCAAACTCATAAAACGGCGTTAGACAAACCGACCTGGCACCAGAACTTTTGATTTAAATGCAACAAAAAGAATCATACAGAAAGAACGACATTAGTACACACACGTCCCGGGTGAAGATACAAAAACGAACCAGCCGTGGGTCCATTAAAAAAACAGCCTCTAGGTTTTTAGCAACACGACGG
This sequence comes from Ophioderma brevispina, assembly GCA_023653785.1. Classification (NCBI taxonomy): domain Eukaryota; kingdom Metazoa; phylum Echinodermata; class Ophiuroidea; order Amphilepidida; family Ophiodermatidae; genus Ophioderma; species Ophioderma brevispina. Next base: position 7,667 of record JAMKCH010047957.1, read on the forward strand.
CCGTGTCCTTTAATGCTGCCATTAAAAATATTGACCTGTAACATGACATACAATGGTCAGAAGACTATGAAATAAAGATAACTAATATTTTAGTTGTGGAACTAGTAAAACTGACATGCAAAGACGCATCAAAAATAAATTTACCTTTCCACAACCTGGTTATTTTTGAGTGCATCATTGAGCTCCAAACTGATTAGACAAAAAGGCAACGTACGTTTAACAGGTACGCTGTGGGGTTCCCTAAAATCTCTAAATGCCAATATTAGCCACTTTCCCAAATCATGAGGTAACCACGTTTATTGATAAACGGAAGTGCATGAAGATACAACACCATAAAACCACTACCTCCTTCCGCTGATAAACAGCTGCTAATATTTTTCTCTTATGATAGGACCAAAATAGGTCCTCTGCCCCTGGCCATACTGTTGTAAATGAAAAATAACCAAGTGGGACCGCGTCTAAGGGGAACAAAAACCGAGAAGGTAGGTGCGTAAATTCCCAAATTGAGGAAAAAATTGGCCATGTCAAGAACTAACCGGTACAATAGATGATCCTTGAATGTACCCATGAACGCGTGTCGATAGCTTTATTCGAGACACATAGTGCCTACATTGAATTTGCAGTAGTAGGTAAAGTGATATTACTTAACTATTTGACGAAGATGGCGCCACTCAAGTAAAGACTAAGTAACGGGCAATCACATAACACGATGAATATGTTCGTTATACCTAAATGTCCGTTTAAGCACGCCGTTTCGCATCTTATGATCAACTTTATCAACCACCCCGCAACAAAGCCTATTTGGAGGGCGATGTTTAATGATTTACCTCAAATTAACGAACAATACCATAAACGCTTAGTCATTATGATGTAACAGCCAGTATATTGAACAATTGAATTTTGGGGCAAATCAGTATCAATAGCCTATTTGGAGGGCCGATTTCTAGTATGTACCCTAATCATTTCACGATTAAATACCACAAATGCATAGTCATTATGATGTATCAAAGCCCAGGAATATTGTGAACAAATTGAATTTCGGGCAAAACGTAAAAACCATAGCCTATTGGGAGGGCCGATGTTATATGATGTACCAATCATGTTAACGAGCAAATACCATAACCGCTTAGTCATTATGATGTACAAAGCCCCGGATAATTGACAAATTGAATTTTGGGGCAAACAGTATCAAATAGCCTTTGGGAAGGGCCGATTTGTCTATGTGATGTAACTAATCTGTTAACGACAATCCACAAATGCTTAATCCTTATGATGTATCAGGCCCAGGATATTGACCAAAGATTTTTTAGGGCAACCGAGGGACCCTTGGAATAAGATACACACACGTGGTAGCATTTTAATAGAAGGTAAACCGTAAACACCTTAGTGACTGAATGAAGTACATTAACTCATACTGCCTTTTATTTACACGACTTGTAAATGACCACCGCCTTCTTGTTTTGCTAGTGATTGTATATGCTTTTAGTAATTTGAAAAAAAAAAATTACTTGCTTTAGCCACACTAACTTTCATGGTGTCAGACTGAACCCGAATTCGATCATAGAACCAACCCAAACTTAGGAGGCCGTCATAAGGCCTGGACTTAGATTAATTACCAAGAGTGGAATTTGTACTTATTTAGAAACACCTTTCCAAAAGTTTATGATTAATGATGCTCACCATGAGCTGCAAGACTTGGGTTTGAATGGATATCCGGCTCTCGACGCGCCTACTTGGCTACGTCCAGTAATCGCAATATACCTGGTGATAAATCGTATAGTTCTTGTACTGTTTAAAACGTCTTTAAAGGTATATGGGATCTTAAAATATTCAACGACCAACGCAGAACCAGGCATAGAGTTCAGCTAACGTCCTCACGAGGAAGAACATTTCGCCGTCAACGGAGCCGTAACGCTAATTTGGAACAAGGGAACGCCTCACGCAATACGAACGGATGAAGGACGCCGTAGCAAGGCTCTCTCGGCTCCCATCACCAGATTCCGGGGGGTGCATACTCACCAGTATCGCTGGCCGACAGAGCCCGTCGATTGCCAAGTTCCAGGTCTGGACTGTTCACTGTCACTAGTTTCTTACCGGCAAACAGAACAACGGCTGAGGCCCTCATACCTCGAGTTTAAAAAACAACGATCAATACACTCCCGTATTTAGAGATAATGACTGCACTCTGTAAGATTTTCATCGAGTCTGGCAAATCCCATGGTTGAGTATACGAGTAGACAATCCACAAAACACCTGTTTGAAAAGTGTTTTCGAACCGGTATAGAAGTACACTGCTTTTCTTCAGCGTTTGAGTTAATCTACTAGAAACTTGCCTTCTTTCTTCCCGCTTGACGCTTAATCAATGTTCAATGCATACTCTTACAGCAAGGCTCAATAGATCCCTGCAAGAAACGATTTTTATATTTGTGTTAAACATGTCAGAACCTAATCCACAACCTCCACGAACACACTTTTTACCGGACACTCAACAATATTTATGAAGGTCTAGGTGTTTACCAACCGGCCGGGCACCGCTTTCTCCATTCGCTATACACACACGCTCAGAATCCTCAACCCCCAACAAAGCGAGCACGACTTGATAATTACGACGTCACAACACCATGCATGGTGCTTGTCGTGTGAATCTATTCCAACCATTACTGCGGGGGGTTGTGCATGTAAACTTGAAGAAGAACGAATGCGCTGTGACACGAGGTTCCGATAGCTCATGTTAAGTGAATGTGAAAATAGGGAATCAAACTAGCAAAACGGTTATGGAACGAATGTCATGGATGGGAAATGTTTTTGACTAACTGTGGTTTGCCTTGTGCATATTGAGACTGTCAAGAGTATTAAAGACGATGTCAGAACTAAACCACTGATATTTTCCCTAATATGGACTTTGATATTGTACTAAGTGTTCTACGAATTATTTAGCAAAATAGAATGAAAATATAATTGAGAATTTGGCACATGGTTGAGCTTTCTGTGTTTGGTATAGCGCTATACAAGTGAACCATTAAGGTTAATTATATTAAGCAGGGGCGGCGCTTTCGATATGATCTAACGATGTTGTAAATAAGTTCGTTTGTGCCTTCTTGGAGCGGCGGATGAAAAGCGAGTGACCACATACACTTGGTCAAGGGAGAACAATACAGCAACTACGCCCTGACAAATGATAGGCCCGAGAGCAAAACAAAAGGCAAGCGATGTAACTGGAAACCAAGAGTGCGGTAAGCACAAAAGAGTGCAATACGGTTGCCCACCACCAAGTCCCGTAGTAACTCCATACCAGCAGTCTGGGAATCAACCCAGGACCTCTTGATTACATGAAACCCACTTAACCGCAATACTTACGCTACCTTATAGGAATATATAAGGGAACATTGATTTTATATATACATTTATACTTTCTTTCAAATTAATATCTTGCGAATTAAATGAAAATGGCATACCAAAACATGAAAGGACTGCAAACAAAAGGATTTTGAACTATCCCTAACAATGAAGTGCAAATAATTTACTAAGTTAGTGCGTCTTTGGGTAACTTTCTGGTTGTCCATGTTTACAAATTGTCCCTTGTTGTTATAATGTTTATCATTAACTTGCTGACTTGATTTGGTTTACTTACTTACAAAACTTCAACAGTCAATTGATTTGCGAACAAATGTACAAAGATAATTGTTTACATTTTTTTTTCACAATACCGGTAACTTAATATGTATATTTGGGCTGTTTACATTCTCAAATGAAATAGTTACAGGTATTTGGGGGACAATTTTGAGCCTTTAATATTTACCTATTTTGAGAACTATTAAAAATCATTGAAATGCGTGTTTGCAGATGATGATTTGATCACAATTACTCATTTTAGTGTAGTAATTGATCATTCAAGAAAACCATCAAACTGAATTCGTTTCCTGATGCCATCGTCCACGAAATGTAATTAGGATGCTATATTAAATTGCATTGCATTGCACTTTCAATTAGTTTCGTATCATACCGGGCGAGTAAAAAAAACCCTGATTGTGTCCGCGATTTTGAATTTTTAAATAACATATATCTAACAATGTGGTATCATCGGAAAGCCAATTTACCTTATCTTTGATTTGTTACAAATATAATTTCAATCGGTTAATATAGGCCGAGCTACAGTCATTTGAATCAAGAGTCAGCTTTCAAACCCCTATCCACGGAATTCCAGCATAAGTGATTTTACAGTGGATTTACCCCCGGTATGGTAACTGATAAGGTGTATTGTGCATATCGATGACGTGAACCGACACTCGGAGAATTTTCAATGTGTTCCATTACCAGACGACACAGGTGTTATTACTTCAGTGAAGTTATGATTGAGGATATGAATGACAAGTTTTGTCAATGATTATTCTTATCGGATTGATTTCTTTGCTCGA
>JAMKCH010047958.1:0-11334 GCA_023653785.1 Ophioderma brevispina
TGGTCACTGATATTCTAGAAATAAATTGAGTTGAATTTTTTCATTTTTCTAAATAATGGGCACCACCCCTTTCATGTGGGGAAAGCTTTTCCTGGGTTAAAATAATATTGTTTTAATTTAGTGAAGGAACTAAGTAATTCCCAGGTCTGGAGCACGAATATTGAATTAAAAGGCCAACTGTATATGTAAATTGGCCTATATTGTTATGCTCGGATCCAGTTAAATGTGGATAGCCTCATATTTTTGTAGGGTATGAATTGAGGTATGAAGTGAGGGGATTAGTTGTATAAAAACTTTAGGTCCGTGTATTTGTGGTATGATGTGCCCTATAGCCATGATAGCCAGACCCGAGCGTTGGGTCATTTCACAGACCAATTCCAATAGTCAAAGCATTATAAATCCTAGAATGTTCAAAGAACGCGCAAACTAAATCCAGGAATAGTTCGTGAAAGGCAGGTGGAAAGCTGATTTTTATGAATAGTGAAGATAAAAAGTTCTGCATTAACAGACAGGTAAGCCGCACTAAAATTTATGGATATGTGGTCTGGTAGGAAAGGTTAAAAAAAAATTCTGGCGGTCGCCGGTACTATGATTCACATAGTATAAAATAAAAGTAGTATTCTGAGTCAAACCAAATTTTGAATTTTAAATTGCCTCAATTAATTTCAAATACAAAGCAAATCATCCCACACTGATAGGGGTTGGTAATGTCAGTGCACTGTATCAAAGACGAAGAGACCTACTCTTGTATCCTCCATCATGGCATGACTCATAACGGTTAAGCTCAGGATGTGCGAGAGAGAGAGAGGGTGGCGGAGAGAAGTAGAGAACCGTATGGTGGTCTCCCCTGTTAGTAACGGCAAGCAGCGAACTAATCTCTACCATACCAAACACTGTTTTCTTTTAAACATAATTTCTTAAGTATACCCATATCATGACTATATCTCAGCGCAGGCCTTTTCTAAGGTTGCCTTGACTATAGCGTCATGAATGTGGAGGGGTTTTCAAGGACAAAAAGAACATCAGTGTGATTGGTAACAATCTCCAATGCGAGTCCATAGTCTGCCGGAAGGAACCCACAGAGGAATCGATAACCACCGTCCAACCATACCAGGAATGTTCCTTGACATCGAAAAAGGGACCATGCACATCGCCATATTGAAGTGCTAGTATGTGAGAACAGGCACCGCAGTAGATAGAAGCAAACCTCAATTGTCTGATGACAACAACATCGAAGTCCTCACCGTGGCTTAGCTTGTCATAGTTACATCCGTTTACAAACCACCATCAGTAAACTTCAAGCATCCTCACCACGTAAACCTCACTTCTTATGGCGATTTCATCAGCCACAATACCCAATGGGTCTACAATGAAACTAACAAGACGGACAAGCTGTCGCAGAATGGATAGACAGTCAACTTCATCTACGTCTCCTTCACCACTCTAAGCTGCCGCAATCATTTCATAGTGCCTTGGAAGAGAGGTTACAAACCTGATCTAGCTATTGTTAGTAATAACAACACTCTAACCTGTTGTAGCAGATTGTTATGGATCATGTTCCACTTAACTCAACATCGACCAATCGGTATCAATCGGTATCCAAGTCAACGCGGCAGTAGCAACACAAAACCCACACAAAGTGCCTGTAAGCGTCGCTGTTAACTACAGGAAAGCAGACTGGAAGGATTGATGAGGACCCGGATCAGAACGTGAAGAGAGTGCTCCAAACCCCATAACTATGACAAATTTGCCCAACTAGTGAACAAGATACCGGAGAGATTCTACCCAGAGGATTGTTAGGACGGAATTATTACCAAGGCCTTTCCAAGGAATGGCCTAGAGAATATCAAGATATCATGTATCACCCTGTTTGAAGCTGATCCTTTTTCGGCTAAACAACTTGCTAAAGGTGAGGAAGTTTCGGAGAGTATCTCCCTGGATCTCCAGGAAAAGATCAAAAAGTGGCATACTTAATTGAATCCACCCGATAGACCATAACAGGCAAGAACGCCTGGTTTACCATCCGAAAGCTCCAAGGGGACCACAGAACATCCACAGCAGCCAAATGTCACACCCAACCAAGTTGCCAACAACTGCTTTTAAATGCAAGTACAGCAAGACAGCCCCCATAGAGACCAAGAAGAATCAAAACTCCATTCCATGTCAACATTCGAAATGTGCCCGCAGCACGTCGTGGAGTTTTTTCGCTTTAAGTGTGGTCCGGTAGACATGATGAGATATGAAAAGTCCTGAAATTTGGCGTCATGTCATTAGTTTTCCGCTAGAGGCCAATTGGAAATTTAGGGGGGGGGGGGGGTCACCATCAAAACTGCTGCCCAATGTGAAAGACTAGTTGAGAGGGTGCACAGATAGTAAGTGGAGCCCTCCACAACTTTGAAAACTCACATCCTAAAGGGTAAATTGTGTAGAATTCAAAATTCTGGCATCAGGAAGTTGATTAGCGTTGTTAACTTTTAGAGTTAATGAGGCCTAAAATATGCGCCTGTGTTCATTGGGGCCAAGTCTGGGGGTTCATAACTCCAAAAGAAGAAAATTTTCATTTATCCATCTTATGGTCAATCAGAAGTGAAGTTACATAGTAGAACTTTAAACAAATACAAGTATGAACACATTAGAAAAGTAATAAGTGAGGTACAGCCCCTTGAAAATGGCAAATGTACTTTTTTGACCCAATTTTGACCCCCCTGAAAACCAATGTTGGCATTCGACACCACCTCTCTACTTAGATATGTTGAAGAATATATTAACACTTTCTTGTAAAAGAACTAGCGTGTCTTTATTTTTTCACAACAACATACACACTCAAAGTTTACCACACAAGGGTATACGTGACCCAGAGGTTCATTGGACATGCACAGTGTATATCACATATACATTCTATGGGGGATATCAGCAAAGTATCTTGTGGATGACAACAATGAAGACATCAAAACACCAACTGGTTCTTTCAAGACATAGTTCTTTGATGATGTATCTTCAACATATCTGAATTAGAGGGGTGATGTCGTAGTCAATCATTGATTTTCAGGGGGGCCAAATATGTCAAAATGGCAAATTATTATTTTTTCAATAGTCCTGCAACTCACTTATTATTACCTAATGTACTTATATGTACTGGTAGAAAGTCCTCAGTGGGACTCAGATTAACAAGAAATCGACATTTAAATATTGTTACTTACTGAGTTTTCCTGACCCCCCCAAACTTGGTCCTAGATGAAATATATTGCATTTTTTTTACACCCAAAAAAACCCAATAATTTTAAAGTAAGGAGCTCTCACCTTTTTGATGCAGATTTTGAATCTACACCAAAAAATTCCCAGATAAGTGATTTTTAAAGTTGGGTAGGGTCCATACACGGGTTATGGCCCTTTCAAAAATTGTCCTTGCATCGCACATCACTTTTATGGTGACCCCCCTATATTTCTGAATGCTCCTGTGTGAAAACATGGTGGTGATGAAAGTCACAATTTCAGATTTCATTTCCTCATCAATATCAATCATCAAAGTCCAAAAAGAAAAAAATCTGTGACATGTTGCGGTGCACATCTCGAGTGTTGAACATGGAATATCCCAAACAAACCATAAGAGGTTTAGGTGGCAACCCTGGTTTCAACTTGCCCCCTCAACATGGATGATTGGGAATTCGGTATTGCTAAACTTAACCAGGAAAAGCAGTAGGGCTGACCACATCTCAACTGGGCAGCTAAAAAATCTCGGTCCAGTAGCAAAGGAATGGCTCTCATCTCTACAATTGCTGCCTTATTTGGAGGAAAGCACATGTTATTTCACTCCTAAAGCCTGGGCAAGATCCATCCAATCCCAAGAGCTACAGACAATATCACTCCTCAGCCTCAGCCATACCTACAATCTCTTTGAACTTCTCCTGCTCAATCGTAATCGCACCTGTGATAGACAACACTTCATACCAAAACAAGCAGGTTCGTCCGGCCAGGCAAATCAACACAAGCCAAGTACTCAACGCGAACCTCAACACTTGAGGATGTTTCGATAATGGTATGTACCCCGGGGCTGTTAACACAGATTCCTACTCCATTGATTCCCCCTTGAAATTAACCAAGGACATCCGCTTAGGCTGAGCTTACCCGGGTTGCTGGCAAACCCAGGATGTTCTTTGTTCAGCTAGGAGCGAAACGAAGAGGCCGATGGCGTAGGCCTCAAAAATGTTGTCTACCCAAGGGAAGTGTCTGCACCTCTCCTGTTTCAACAACTATACCAACGAACCACGACAAACCTAGGAGTGCAGGAAGCTGTCGTTTTATTTAATATGCATACGTCTTTGAATTAGCGCACAAGATGCCGACTTCGCAGTTGTTGAAAAAACTCTCCAAAGCTTTGGATGAACTACCCTCCTTATTATGAGGAAAACCACCTACGTGCCAAATCCATCTAAGACACAGGTGGTGGTGCTTTTCCATTACGGCAAACCCGCGAAGCCAACGTTCGCTTAAAGTTACCTGGTCTGGAACACCCCTGGAGCACTGTGAAACCAATCCTGTCTACCTGGAGTTACCTTGGGCCGCACTCTCTCTTATAAGACCCACATTGAGAGACGAAGAGTAAAGTATGTTCACGCAATAACATCTTTGAACAAACTCACGGCACAAGATGGGGTGCTCGCCCACATACCCTAAGATCGACGGCACTTGCCCTTGCTCTCATGTGCAGATATTCTTGCCCTGTATGGGAAAGATCAACACATGCCAAGAAGCTTGATTCAGCGTTAAATGCCGTAATAGAAACAACGCGAGAAACGAGAGGAATCTTACCTTCTTCTCGCCATTCTGCTTCCATCCAACACCAACGGAAAACTTATACATCCTAGCAGGATTGCTCCACCGACTCCGTGTTGCTTAGCGAGTATGCCAGGCGTAGCTCCAATATCTCGATGTGAACACCCTAGTCGGGACTGATACCCGGCGTTGCCACCCGCCTTAAATCCAGAGAGTTTATTAAGCAAACTCCACCTCTTTAAGACAGCCTCTAAGGAGCTCAAGAGAGTCGCCTGTGGAAAGAAAGACTTTGCCATCAACCAGTAACATCTATTTATTGCCTTGAACCTGTGAGCATTCCCACCTGAGCGACTCCTCATGGGCTGAAGGGCGATGCCTCAACAGATTGAAACCCGAATTGGCCGATCTAAGGTGTCCTTGCAGAAATGGGACTACCGGAAGCAGACAGGTGTTCGTCCGCGAAAATCAGGTCCGTAAATCTACGTGCATACTAAATGTCCATTCCTGAGTGGATCAACTTATGGCAAAGCACTGTTTAAGTGGTATGAAAAGGTCTATTATGTATGACATACGCACAGTGATTTAGTATACACGTGAGGGTTACGTATGAGTTCGCGGACGGACCCCAGGACACTACCTGTTGTTGTGACACACCACAGACCAATGGAACATACTTGGTGTGCCCACTCTGGAGCAAACACTAGCCAAACACGGACTTGCGTAATTCAGTGAAGCAGCCAGACGTTTGTACCCATCTTTGCTGGATCATATTTTGAGAACCACATGTTTTGGACACGATAAGACGAAGAAGATGTGCGAAATCACTGTGTCGTAATATGAAGGCATATGTACTTTAACATGTTAAGGACACTGCACATCATTTATTGACCTGGACGAACCACGTAACTTTATTTGTAGTTAGCAAGTTTCTTCTTTCAATCCGAGCTTTTTTGTAATTGCGAAAAAGAAATCGAAGAATTTTGTGGGATTTCTGTCCCCTATTTTGAGTAATGGACGAAGTCCAAACTCTGCCCAAGCTCTACCATCGATTGGAATCTACTATAAAGCATACTTAAAGGTTTACTAAGTAGATCAAACCATCGTGTCACCAGCGGAAATTGTGGACACCGTCGATTAGTTGGGAGAGGAGGCGACTCTGCTCCTCAAAATCGTATGCGACCCGATTCACTGTTTCATGAACGACTAAGATAATCTGGGCCTTTCATGGTTCATATCATCCTTTACATAGATAGAGTGAAAGAACTTTTGTGTCATTCGTATCTAAAACAGGTGCGTGCAAAAGGCATGGGAGCATCAACTCACCTGGTCATTGAATACCATTTTGAAGGCAAGTACTAATGGATTTATGATGTTTTGAGTGTATCTCAAATGCGTTTATGTTTGACTTGATGCTTTCATTAAGCATAGAATTGAATTTTTCTCACGACTATCGGACTGCCATGTTTCAATAGATTAGCATGGACTTTTCAATTTCTAACACACTGCACATGCCCCTCATTCCAATGCCTATAAACCTTCGGACATACTAAAGGTGACACGATTGGTTGAATCTACTATAATCCGACTAACTCGCCCCCGTATCCGCCCTCTTTTTTTGGGGGGGGGGGGGGGGGGGGGGGGGGAGGGGGTGAGACCAAGTGGTATTCACAACTATTTGAGATAGGGCCTATCGTGGAAGTTTTTGTAATCTCCGCAGGTGTGGAAAAGCGCGCCATTGTTGAACTACCATAGCCTTTGGATTCACTCACCCAAACAAAAGGGACATTGTAAATAAGTAAAGGTGTATTTCTAAAATAAATCAGTAATTTGTATGGTTTATTTCGTTTTGGCCATTCCAAATTCTTGAACCAATCATTTTGATTAGCAAACTTACAAATGTGTTATTTGGAAATTCCATATTTAATTGGGTTACTCGATATAGGTAAACGAGTTAGTTGATCGGGTCACACAGCTTTAATGAAATACAAATCTGCTTCAGTCAATGATGGGGATTCGGGTGTTCCAAATCAATTGGCGGTTATCTGAGTTTTTCGTGATTCTTAGAATCTCGTTTGTTCTTTAGCTGGACATATACTGAAATAATTAGTTGTTGGAACCACTTTTTCGAAAAGTTGCACAGATCGGCTTACAGTTTGGGCTGTTGCCGCATTAATGGAAATTGGTGGCGGGCGGGTGGTCTGGCGGTTATCTGCTCACGACTTAAACCCCTCTCCGTGATTTTTCGGAATTAATAACAGTATGCTCTTACAGTGAGTAACTGTAGTTTGGAAAAAAAATAGTTAAACAGCTGCATTTGGAGTGCGGGCAAAGAATATTCAAACATATTGAAACGACCCTATTATCCTCTCACGTTCAAATACTGAAAACCAATTTGCATTAATAGAGCGGCAAAATTCCAGGCACAAAAACAAATTTCCCATAAGACTTCTTACCCCCTGCAATCACTTTCACATCTTCGCAGTGATTGTGATGTTTACGTTGATAATTTCCAAAACAAAAACGGAAAATCTACACTCTGCATTGACTCTTCAAGATACACGTACTTTCGTCAGCTATAAATCGGCAATTTGCCATATTTCTCAGATTAGGAAATTAATACTTGACAAAATATTGTTTAATGCCTTCCAGGTTTTCAACGGGGTCTTGGTTACGATAGACCAAACATCGAAGGCGATTAAACGCTGAGAAATCATCGAATTGTGTTACCACCATTTATGGGTCTCATCGGGGTGAATTTCTACGGCCACATGACACCAACAATTAGATAAAAAAAGGTTATGTTCCTTGTAATCATGAAAACATAGGCTCTTATCAATTGATATTTGAAATACATGTAGTTGATATTTATTTGCTTTCAACTCGCAAAAATAAAGTGAAATTCAATCAAATAAGCAAACAACGATGCATGCCATAGAGGCCATATAAAAACACAGCCCACAAGACTTATAATAAATTACATTAAAAAAATATGATTATTTTTTTTATTTTTTTTAATGAAATTAAGCAAAATTTATAGACAAAGTATTATTATTCCAAAAGACTCATAAAAAATGTATAAACGGGACTTTCATATTAAAGATAACTCGATTAAAAGAACAAATTACAATGATATGAACTGAAATGGGTATGGTATTGTGAGTAAATTAATTTATGTTTTTCAAAGCAAAACAAACCAATCATGTAATATGGCATGGTTTACCTCGTCTTACAGGTGGTGGTTACCCACCCCGACACTGAAAACATTAGGTTGTCACGAAGACTGATCTTTTTGACCATAAAATTTGTCATGCAATTAATTTTTTGATAATTCAACCAAATAAAGCTAAAATATTCAATTAACAATTATAATTTTCAAATTAATTGTATCCATCCAAATAATTTTCATGACCTTTTTTTAAATACTTTAAAAATGCATGACAAATTAATGAATGACGAAATAGTCGTTATTTTTTGGATTCTTGTGAACAAAGTACATGATAATTTAATAAAAAAATATGAACTCACAATCGTCATTTAATTGTCATACCACTAAACTTTAATTTGTAATTGCAAGGAAATGAACAAATTAACGGCACTTTCCTTCATTAATTTGTCATGCATCTTAAAAAGTGAAATTTATAAGAAAAAATCAGAAAATATCTGTGATGATAAAAATTAATTGTTTAAACATTATAATTGTAAAGGCAACATTATAAAAACATTTTGAGCTTCATTTTCTTGAGATCAAAAAATGAAACTTGCATGACAAATTTTTAATGGTACAAATAAGACCCTTTCATAGACAAGGGGTCGTTCGCGCAACTCGGTCGTAACTTACGGCATACTATGTCATGCTTAAGTGGACGGAATTATCCATAGCACTGTGCAAGCAGCATGAAAAGGTCTAATGTGTAGGACATACGCATGAAGTAGGTTTAGACCGAGTTTCGCGAACGGACTCCAAGGGTATGTTTCAGTGCAGTAAACTTGCTCACGGGCCCGCTAAAATCCCAAACAAAAGCTTGCCAATAAAAAAAAAGGTGAAGGGACGCACCTTCAGCGGGTTTAGGGGTATGCTGTCAAGTTGAAGTGAAGGGTAGTTTCAACCCCGACTATTTTATGGTACATGTCCGATATTATTATTTAGACAGCTGAAAAACACACATGAAAATCCGATGTTCTACCATTTTTAGCGCAAAATTGGATTTTCGCCTGTTTTCTGTGGAAAAATGCCAATTTTGCGGACTCGGGGACTTAATTGACGTCACTGTGACGTCATAGTAGTTATGTGTTGATACTTATTTGATATCAATGGAAACAGAAGCGACCCATAGCTATCCACTGGTATGAAATCATAAGCATCGGGGCTTTATAACAAATTGAGGGGCACCCTGGTAAACCGTATTGGACATAAAAAAAAGTCTCTAAGTAAAGGGAACACCGAGAGATTTCTAGGTATCCATCATTTTAAGCTTAACTCTTTTCAGATGGAGATACGTCTGAAGATGAGGAATTACATCGGTATGAAATCAGGAGTTTCATTTTTAAGGAACTGATAATTGAAATTTCCGCTGGGTACACCTTGCAAACCAAAATAGTTTCACGAGTACAGGAAATGTTTAAGAAACATTTGTCAGATCAAGATAAAAATCTGCACTCTTTAAAACATGCAGCAGGCTCTTAAAAATGAGTAGAATTCATTTCGAGGGACGCTAATTAGAAATTCTCTAAAATTATATAGCAAAATATATCTAGCAAAATTTCAGTACATGATTTGCTTCTTATATATTTCACTGATCTTGCTGTAACTTCCTGTTACTTTATTTACATATAGATGAATTTGTTAAAATTGAGCTTCAATTTAAATTATATACCTTGTGTGTTGTTTAGATCTTTATAAGTTTCCCTCTTATTAGTTTTGAGTCATTTTTGAATAGGTTGTTTTAAAAAAAAAATTGTGAAAAATACAGCAGCTTTCCTATTAATCATCTTGAATTTCCAGGGGAAATTAGTTACAAATATATAGGGTATCAAATTAACAAGAATGTGTTAACTGTATCGGTACAGAAAGTACTACAAAATACCCAATGTATGATAGGATAAAAACCAGGGAAATACAAACTAAATTGACTTAGTCCTAGAATTGAATTTGAGGTGCATAACCTACCGTTCAGTTCCTTCCCCCCCCCTCCATTTGAAGGTAAGGTTAATCATTTGGGCGATCGCCTTTCTATGCATAATGCATGAGACAAAACGTGACTTCCCGCGCAAACCCCGCCAGAAGTACAAGTGAGTCTTTACGGCAAAATATACAATCATTAAGTAGTGAAAAATTTTTGAATTCATTGACCCGACAATTTATCAACATCATAGCATTATGAGGATTATGAGTATAATCTTTTAAAGCAACCTTTGGCACCTGCGATAGTTTGACGTTTGCAGTAGTAAAACACTCAGTCCAACAATCGCGTTATAGTTTTGTTCATCCATATCAAAAACGGCATACAATATTTAATTAGGCGGGTTGTTTTGAACATTCAAAACATACAGATAGGTCAGATTGTCAGCCAGTTAATGGGCTGTCTGCCCAGGCGACGCACATGTCAAAACATCTATACAGGGGCGTACCAGCGGGGGGGGGGGGGCATGGGGGCGCAAGCCCCCCCCCCTCCAACAGCAGAATCCTGCCCCCCCCTTCAGCTCACCCCCAAATGAACTGACTTTTTGTACAGTGTTCTATGGAGAAGGACCCAAATTTGCCCCCTCAAAAAAGCATTGGCACCCCTTCAGCCCCATTTTGCAAAGGTCTGGTTACGCCAAGGCATCTATACTTTTTTTCTATTATGCATGATACCAGTCCGGCTTATTGCACGTGAAACAAGAGGTGAATAGGTTAATTTGGCCAGACCTGATCCAGAACAACTCAAGCCGTGGCAGAGTGATGATTTGGAGGGCAAACAAAAGTCATTCAACATACTGCCTTCCGCATAGGTAATACCCTTCTGAATGAAAGTAAACTGTGACCTCACACGAGGCTCATTAGACAATGGGAATAGACAAGAGAGAAACATTGTCGGGGACCATGGGAATCTTGTACTTCATGCTTGATACTGGCATCACATAGCTACATTTACAGCGAGTAGAGCAGAACGACGATTTCAGACGTAGCACACACGTTCTACATAATTTCTTTTTTTTATAAAAGTACGCATTTGTGGTATAGCTTGGTATAAAAAATCGTTACCTATTAAAAATTTGCAATGCACATGGAAAATTTGCCTGTGAGTGTGATAGGTATTTCAGTCTTGTTTGAGTTACGCTACCAAACTCAGGAACACCGACACTGTGTAGAGATCAGTGGAAACCGTGACACCGGGCCGGGGCTGCTAGGTGTCCAAAGAGTTGCGGAGTCTGGTGACTTTTGTATTTGGCGAACGAAACAATTCTCACGATACCCTGATGTTTCTGCGAGATTTCCTCCTGAAAATCCCATACAACAAACGGGTGATGATGGCAAGGCCTTAGGTAGAGATGCACGGACACACTGTCGCAGGTGGGCGA
>JAMKCH010047959.1:0-24085 GCA_023653785.1 Ophioderma brevispina
TATCAGTTTATTCTGGTTCGCCAAATTTAGAGTCCATTTTGGTTCAGATCATTTTACATATCAATGGTTAACTTCAGCAATCGATACATGTAAGATGCCATCAAAGATAGGCGGTCAATATGGTGGCAATTGGCACTTACTTAACGCGAACCACTAATTAGTCCTAGATGTATCGGTCTCTTTGTTTTTGTTAGGTTTATAAATCCAGTAGAACCACCTAAGACATTGCTATAATGACTCAATGACACTTAGGTTCGTCTTACTACAACTTTCCTGGCGATTTTTGGAAGTGATCAACTAAAACCTACACAAATACCTTTAGCTTAAACATTAATGAATTACTGACATTGGCAACCGTAATTTATGTAGAGTGCGATTTGTAGATGGACGCGTTTTAAAAGCGGTTTTGGTGCTTGTATGTAAACCTTCACACACCGCTACGACTAATTACAATAACTCATTAGTGATATTTTTTCTTAGCTTTAAATAAACAAATCCATTTTTCAGATCTATTGCGAGTACTGTGTTTGCCCGTATGGCGCCTAAGCAGAAGCAAGAACTTATTGAGGCGCTTCAAGAGCTGTAATCCTTGGTGTTGGCATGTGTGGGACTGTCTAATGACTGCGGTGCTTTGGAAGACTGCTCATCGGGATCTCTCTTTCAGAAGCAGAAGCATCAGTGGCATCACCATCACTCAAGAATACCCCACTTCACCTGTTTACCAATGATTTATCAAGATTGGCTCCTTGTTATCTGTTTTTTGTTCTCAATAAATGCACGATATATTGGGGCAATCTAAACGGCAGCGCAGATCCATATCGGATCCGTCTCCCCCCGAGATCCAGATCACGGAGACCGTTATAGAACTCTACACGGCGCGTGAGTGCGAAAGTACAGAGACCTTTCAAAGCGTAGAGTGACAAATGCTACGTGTAACCTTGGTGATCGATGAATACTTTACGCGTAACCTAAAATTAACGCTCTTAAATTGCTGCGACCTAACCAAGCGTGGTACCACCATGTCCGGCTTTGCAGAATCTGGAATCAGTTTGGTTGCCGTTGCCCTTGTAACGCAAACTGGATACGAGATCTGGCTCCGATCTGGATCCGATCTGGATCTGCTCTGCCGTGTAGATTGCCCCCAGTATAAACAACTGTTTTATAATGGTCGCCTCTTGTTCTCACCGTCCGTCAATATATGCCGTAATATAAGAGAAGACTGGTTCAGAATGTGAGGGATCATGGAGAATTGACGCACAACATAACTGAAAGGAAAGCAATTATTTGGTCAATGTGAGAACAACTTTTGGCAGCCATTTGAAGTCCATCTTAAACCGTTAGCAAAGCACAATTGAACACTTAGACGGAGAAGAAAATATGAAACACTCATTACAATTAGCAGAAAATAATCTTTCCCTCGGGCATCCACATTGGAAGGCCTTCCAATTTGTATGCCTCTAGAGAAAGATTATTTTCTAACTCCATGTTTCCCACCCTAGAGTACCAAGGTAGTGCCAATCTATTAAGAATACGACTCCATGTCCCTAAAATTCGGGCCATCCCCCTTTAAGTGGAATTTTATGTTAAACAAAACCGCCAATCAATTGTAATAGAAATTATAATGTAGTGGTTTTGAACCGTATACCACCTATAAGAAATAGGCTCAAATTACGCATCACGTCCTCGATATAAACCGGAGTTTTCCTGGTTCTAATCTCGCTCGATATAATACGATCTTCACTTCTTGGTGGGGGTGGAGGGGCTCCGGTGAAGGGTTAATTGTTGCTCCCCGGTCACTTGGATTGCTTCGCGGATTCTTATAATGGTAGCATGTATAGTGGGGGTCCCGATGGGCTTGACCCACCTGACTCCTACGTGAATCGATATGATTGTGATGATTTCCTGACGGTACTAATAAGAGGCAACACGCTTATTCATATTATTATTATTTATTAATTTATTATATTATTATTTAGTTTTATTGTAGCATTTATTTAACTCATTATCTCATTTCGTTTTTATTTTTAACCAGAGAGGCAGATGTGCATTAGTGACATCATTTGGGTGTTGTCAAGTATATTGATTGCCTTTTTCACATTCATCCTGTTCGGTGACTTATAAACATTACTAAAAAGGTGAGTATACTCCATTATATCCTAAACTCAACACAGATATAAATTGAAATGCCCTGAGTCAGATCTTATTCCACAGGGAAAATATGACAAATCTAGGCTTCATAGACTAATGTGCAATGGAGTTACCGAGGTGAAGGAACATGCGCGATCCTGTAGTACGTGTGATGTAAACGCCATCGGAAGTTATATTAGTGATAGTCTTTGCCGGTGTGAAAGGAGATATGTCCGGCAGGACCACAGTCCGGTCTCCATAGACTACAACGGAATAAAGCGTTGAAACTAATGTTACGTGAAGAGTCACTGAATCGAATTCCCTATTGTTCACCATTGCATTGTTCCCGGACTTTGAGACCGGCGGACCATCTCTCCTGCCACATCCGTGCCGTAATGTAAAACGCACTGGCTCACAGAGAGGGAAAATAGCAAATTATCGTATTGACGTAGAACCCGTGCATTTTTATGAAAAAAAAAAAAATTACCTACTCTGGCTAGGAATTTTTAACCTTTTGATAATTTTACCACACACATGATGTAACGTGCAGTTGATGTAGATCCCGTGTTCTTCCACAGGGATGAAAAAATCCAAATGAAAGAGATGCTGGCACATTTGAAAATAGTGTGCCCGCGGGATTTTTGAAACCTTGATAATTTTTGCATGGTTTATAAAGCTTTTATATATATTAGGCCCTCAACCTTTAAATTATTAAGCCAATCAGTGCGCTTATGGGAAACAGAACGATTTTTTTATAGTGTATGACCATTATTCAGCAGACGACACGGAATGGCGCGTAACACACGACACCCATACACGCCAGAGTTGGTTCTCATGGCATCCACCCCGTTTGACAGGTCTGTGACCTTGTGGTTTAATATCATGAGTACGATCTATGATTTCATGGCATAGACACTCTTTGTTGATTAAAGTGCGGCAAACTCAAAAGATAGCCTACAAATTACATGTTAAATTCAAACCGATTTTAAGCGTTTTGTTTTACTACTTTGTTTTTGTCCCAAAAAATCCAAATATACATTTTAATGTAGTATAACAACACTTTACATACACCAACCAACACATTTTTTCCCAAAAATCCAAGCACATGGCAACAAACAATTTAGTTTTGTTACAACCTTACACCTAACACGTATTTGTCCAAAAATCCAAGCACATGCAACACATACATGTTTAAGTTTTAGTATACAAACTTACACACCAACACAATTTGTCCCAAAAAAAATCTACGCAATTCCAACGCATCGTGTTTAGGTGTTAGTATCCGAAATCACTTACACACCCACAAATATTCCAAAAAAATACAAACACATGCACCTTATACAATATTAATTAGCTCATTATACCTAATTAAACTGCAACACACTATTTGTTCCAAATATACATACACATGCAACCAAATGATTTCTTATACACGTTGATGTGTAGTAAAAACTTGTAATTCACGAGTTTTAACTTCCGCAATGTTTTTAACTGCTTCTCTTTATTTTCCATTGCCTTTTACATAACTAAAAAAATTAGACAGAGCGCAAAACAGACTAATTGTGTTCCAAGTGGCGGATTTAAGGAAAATAAAACAAATAAAAAAATTAAGGTGGGGCCCCTTTAGTTTCGCGATGTGACGCAATATCCCACTATAGTGTGACTATTAGGTGTCCCCTGAATGGCCCTGAGACAAAATTTTAGGGGGGCCCTGTCAGCAGCTGCCTGACACTGCTGACTCTTAAATCCGCCTGGGTTATTAAGGGGGCAACTCTTGGATACTAATGTCCTGTTATTTTCCTTTATAAAAATATACTTTTTTTTTATGCGTCAAACTTTAAGGGAAATACACCCATGTGTGAGCACCATTTTTTCAAAATAGCGTCCAAACTCAAATCCTGATATTATCACTGAGTGTACTGAATAAGGATCACTGCTTGCCTTTCCCGATCAGTTGAGGGAAATCGTTGAATTAACATAACAATACGTACCAGACCCTGTACGCTACAAACAATCCATTGATTACTTGGAGGTTTACAAAGAGGTTCTAATTAGATAGAGAGGCAAAACGTTACGTAAATCTTTAGAAATTCATCGTCTCGCATGTTTTGCCGACCACAAGAAAACTAGAGTACCAACAATAGAAAGCAATGGCTGCCTCCGCTTCTTCCACATACTGTGGGTGCCTCTTTGCATACACTAATCCGTATTGGATACAAACTGAATGTATGTGTAGAGGTGCCAGGTTAATAATAGTGCACCTGGAATCATTGTGGCCCTCAGATCTCTTTTCTCATAAAGCAATGCGCGCTTAGGTGAAAAAGTGTATTCATTGAGGGCGGTTTATTTAATCAAGACGAACTGACTGATGTGCCATTTCATTCGTTGTGTGGCCATGGGTTGGACAACCACCCAATAGCACCCACATCCAACAACTGATATTTTGCCGGATTGTTTGTAATCGAATTGACATTATGTGTGTATACAAGCACCTCAACTAATAATTATTCCCGCGTAATATTCAAATGTCAGCCCCGCACGGACGACTGTTTTTGAATGGGCTTCCCCCTTTGTCTTCTATCTATAGAGAACCTCGTTGGCTAATACCAAACATCACGATAAACCCAAACATAGTATAAGCAGCTTAAATATGATGCAATCACCGATTCATGGTCACATACCCCTTTCCTTTCTTGTCAAAAGTCGTGGTCCACACGGTCGGACGTAATTCACTTAATACCGGTATTAACTCTGATCGGTATTAACGTCGGACTTAAGTTGCCGTGTGGACGCTCACTGATTCGGATCTAATCCTGTCGGTATTAACCATCGACTTAAATTTGGTCGTGTGGAGTTATAAAGTTTCACACAAAGAAGTTAGACTACTGATTAAAATATGAAAGAAATATGGAAACATCGTTACTATGCGAAATATGTTTATTCATGCGACAGGAACCTTAAACACCGTTGAAAAAACTCTCACAATGACCATTTAAATGGTAATTAAATGGCAAAACTCAATTCAGTTTGGGTGAAAATGATACTTTCTCTTGACACCAATACAAAAGTACTGTCCGTCCGTCCGTGATGAAAACGTGTCGTCTGTCATGAGTTTCAATTTCAGATTTGGTGAGATACATTAATTGAATTTAAGTTTAAACTTTCATTCACACGTAGTGCAGTCAACGATTGTTCCGCTTTTTTTTTCAAATGTTGACTTGCTAAGGAAGAAACACCGCTTTTGTAACAATTCTTTTTGTCATCACTATGGACAAGTTTGGCATCAAAATGCTCACAACCGTGTGACAGAACTATTCTGTAGAAATATTTTCTAATAGTTTTTTGGGTTTCCTTAGAATAATATTCAAGCTATAATATTAAACAAACCTTAACAAATTTGAAATAAAAAAAAAAAACTAAGACCAAATAATTTAGTGAAAAATTCTGTTTTGATGCTTGTTTTTAACACCTCCTTACAAATGGCCTGATTCCAAAGGTCTCCTCCCCTTCTTACTTTTTAAACATGGTCCAAGTAACTGAGATTTAGGGTAACTCCTTAAAGTGATTTCAACACAAAATCTGAAAGTAAATCTTCACCTTGATGCTAACCCCTAAACCGATCAGGCTTAAACTTGTGCTCGAAGAGGACGAGGTAAGAAGAAGTCTGTTTTGGTTGTACATTCGAAAAAACATGCAGAATGCCGAGCTGGCTTTCCATCAGGGGCGTAACCCGCGTAACTAGACCTCCAGTCATGGAGCAAGGACCAGTAGATTTCTCCTTTGCAGTTGACGGGCAAAGATTAATTTTCCCCCCGAATCATTTGGCGTATCCGGATTTTGGAAACAATAATGTAGGGATTTGAGAAACGTTTAATATACTCGCTTCGCTTGCCGCTTACTTATTTGAGTCGCAAAATGAGACGGTATCAACCTCAGCATGCTGTAAACCAGAACATCAAAACACCGGCTTCTCCCGGCTCTCCTCTTCTCTTTAACTCTTTTCCTCCCTTTCCTTGCCCCTTTTTTTCTCCCTTCCTTCACATTTCTCCCCATTTTTTCCAGGGGTGCCTGAGTCGCCCACTTCGGCCACCCCGACTAACGCCACTGCTTTCCGTGCTTTACTTCAGAGAAGACGAAAATGCCACCGATAGTTCCGATAGAACGCCGCCACACGTACGTTACTAGTACCTGTACATACCTTTATTACCGGACTTACCCTGCTCTTCTTCGGCATTAAAATCGTCGACTAGCCTAATTAGGTCCGATAGAGTTAACCCGACGCGCGTCCACCGGGAAAATTTATATCCAACACTACAACCGATCAATCTCATTTAGGTCCCGATTGTGAAAGCAGATATAGGTCCGTTGGGAGCCATAGTCCGGGGCTCCATAGACGATAACGGATAAGCGTGTGAAACTAATGTTGGCGTGAAAGGTCAAACTGAATCGAGTGCCCTATTGTTTCACCATTGTGCCCTGACTATGAGTACGGCCGGACAATGGTTACTTTCTACCCTGTATTAAGTGACTTATGTCCGCCCGCATGTTGTGAGACAATTACAATGGTAACCATAGGCGTGCGTGAATAGTGGTTTGTTTTTTTAATTCCATCGGACTTAGTTTATACCGGTCATAACTACACGTGTGGACACGACTTAAAACAAACCCCAACCCTATTCACTACTTGCTCGGCGTGCTTCAATGATTATAGGAAGAAATATACTCTCAATAGCTGTGAAAGGTTGGGGCGTGCTTCATTACCACACTAATCCCTCTTTTGCATTGAGTTGATATGTAGAAGACTTTAATGAACTGTAATATGAGTGTGAGAATCATCAAGGAGAGTTCACTGTACTTATAAATACTATTAGTCAAAAATCAATAGCACAATGCGTCCGTATAAACATACAGTGCACCACTATAGTAGATATCCACCCATCGTGTCACCAGAGAAAAGTTTTGGACAGCGTCCATTAGTTGGGAGAGGAAGCATAAAAACAAATATGTAGCCCGATTAACCTGTTTAATGAAAGAAACTAAGATAATCTGACCTTTGATGTTGACCGATTTCTTTATATCCTCAAGATAGTGCAAAACTTTTGGTGTTCCTTTCCTTTTGTATACCAACACAGGCGCTCTAAAGTTACATACATTTCAACTCACCTGTTCAAATAGAATACTCACTGAAGCAAAACGATTAGTCAAAATGTTTTGAGAGTTAATGTAGCTATAAAATGCGCTTACGTTGACTTGAATGTTTTTCATTAAGCGTAGAATTGATTTTTCTCTGGCTATCGGACTAACTACCTGTATCAATGATTTAGGTGGAATTTTAATTTCCACCCATTACCCATCCCCTCGTTTCAATGCTTATACCTTCGGGAAAGTACTTGAGGTGACATGATGGGTATGTGAATCTACTATAGTACAGTCGACAAAGATTAACGTGAAGAAATATCCTCCTCCAATTGCCAATAGCAGAATATACAATATCAATCAACAGTAATTATCACAAGGTACCTTCACAAATTTCCTTTTTGGTTCAAATGTGGCAATTAATCAACAATCCGGTAAAATTTCGTGAAGTGAGGATCCCTAACTTGACATGTGTGTGTGCTCCGCAGTGTTCTAACGGCAGCAATGATTCTATCCTGTTTGTTCTAGAGGTTTTTGTTACTTTACTAACTCCCACCAATGAACGAACTGCTATGAAAATGCGTATACGTTTTCCATATAGAAGTCCCATTGATGCAAATGAAGGTATTACAATTGCCTCCGTCATGCGCTGTATGACCACTGGCGGTACCGGGTGGGTGGGCTTTTGGGGCTAAAGCCCCCTCAAAGTCCTCAGAAAAAAGAGGAGGAAGAAAGAGGAAGGTAGAAATAAACAGGGGAAAGAGAAGGAGAAAAAAGAAAAGAAAAAAGAAAAAAATGATTTATGGTACATATTTATTTATTTTTCAGGCAAATGCGGATCAAAAAGTGTCGGAAGAAGTTCGCAAGGAAATTAAGGCGTTTTCAGGTCTGAAAACCCTAAAACCTCAGGAGCTTCTGGGGGCTCTTGCCCTGGACCCCACCAAGGTTTACGGGCGGCCCCTGGACCCCACCCGTTCGTCGCTTTCGTCGCGTCTCATGTTTCGAATATCTTTAGTCCAGCCCCCCTCATAAAATTTCCTGGGCACGCTAATTATTACGTTTTGCAGTAGTGCTTGACAGAATGAAATGACAATACCTCATTTGCATCAATGGGACTTCTATATTATATGAAACGTCTACCTTGAAATTTCACCTGTCCAGGGTTCCCAGCATTTCATAAAACAAAATTCCTGATTTTTTCCCTGATAATCGCAACATTTTTAGGTACAGTCGAAACTCGTTACACAAGCTCTGCTAATACAAAAACCTGAATTTTATGTTCCACAGCTCCCCGGACGTTGGGTCAGAAGTAGGGCCATGTAAATTGCCAATTAATATTCATGAAATCTGCAGCGGACCTTGAAAATCATACTCATTTTGGCCTTAAACGAAGTCATTTCAAATTCGATTTGGGTGCTTGCTTTTCACAAACCCACAAATCCACGTACACACGCATGTCAGACCTCCCTGAATTTCGCCCTGACTGAATTGACTGAGAGGCAGTGTAATGGCATAGTGAAGTCGACATGTTGTCAAAATTAGTTGCTAACCATCTTGCAAAACTGCAAAAAAGAAAAACGCCAAGTCACCCCATACATCAGTACAAACTGCTGGTGCCAAGTCCACGATTTGATAGTCTAGTAGTTGCGCGCGCCGTGTCTTACGCTGGCGTATCCGTACTCTCTAGGGGGGGATAGATTATCTTTGGCTGTATGCAGAGAATTTCACCGTAAGCTGTGGAATGTTCAGTGAGATTCGTACGTAGGTATCTGTAAATACCTCGCGATTTTTCATATTTTCCGTCACACGTCGAAGCCCGGGAATTTAATATTAGAAATCTACAAAGATCAAGGAATCTAGTCAATCAACATTTATGCTAATATTGGGGAATTGAACGCCCCCCCCCCCCCCGGAGAGTAGGTAGACAGAACATCAATTTACTTCAACCTGTCATGCGTGCGTGTGTGTGGTATCTGGCTGTTGTACGTATTACCATAGGGAAATCGCCATTTATAGATTGTTTTGTAAAAACTTCAGTCATAATGTCAGCGTGAAATGCAAAAAATGGCCAAATTTTTAAATTCATCCAATTTTATGATTTGTCGTTTTATCCTTCATATACGTGATAGAGGAGATCGAGATTTACGCAGAAATGTTCATGTTGAATAGCCAGGACTTCCCGAGAAGAAGGTACAGATTCTCAACATGTCATGTGATCTGCATAAATCAGCTATCGATTTTCCCACGGGAGTTAATCATAACTCCCACTGGTCTAGGTTAAAAGAGTTGATAATACAAACTCCTTATAATACAGCAACAATTTGGCCTACAGCCCAATGAGGTTGTGTTTAAGAGGTTCACCGTATATTATTTATCCGTTGATATAACGAAAAATGAAGTATATACATACATCATGCATGCCATACATCATTTCTGCCTATTCGATGCATATTTATAAGTTATTCTATAATGAATGATCACTTTATACGTCTTATGTAACTTTGTTAACCAGCTAACCGACGTAATAAGCCCTTCGGGGTTGTCTATCGGAGTCTAGCATATTTTATATTTATATTTTTCACTTGTTTTTTGTGTATATTTTGCTGAATAAATTGAACTTGAACTTGAAATTGTCACCATTAAAAAAAAACATTTGAGCCAAATCCCTTTATCCATTCAAGTTGTAAGATCAACAGCCAGAATTAATTTCCAATTAATCGTCATGCACAAGCTGCAGCGTAGACCTTGAAAAACACAGAACTCATTTTTGGCCTAAAACGAAGTCATTTCAAGTTAGATTTGATTGCTTTTTCACAAAACCCACATCCATACAAACGCGATGTCAGAACTCCCCTGAATCGGCCCATGACTGAATTGACTATAGAGGGCAGTGTATATGGCCAATGAAGTCGACATGTTGTCAAATTAGTGCTAACCTCTTGCAAACCTGCAAAAAAGAAAACGCCATTCAACCCATACAATGCAGTACAACTGCGGTGCCATCCAGATTTTGATCATTCGAGTATTTGAGCGCGCCGTTTATTCGCTGCTGAATCTCAGATCATCTAAGGATAGATTATCTTTGGCTTTAATGCAGAGAAGTTTCACCGTAAGATGTTGATGTTCAGTGAGATTCGTACTTAAGTAGCTGTATAACTGTCGCGATTTTTCATATTTCCTCACACTTACGAAGCCGGGAATTTAATATAAGCAATCTACAAGATCAAGGAATCTACTTCAATCAACATTTATCGCTATATTATGGTGGGGGGGATGGCACCATGAGAGTAGTAACAGCAACATCATTTACCTCAAACCTGTATGCCGGCGTTGTGCTTGTAATCGCGGCGTTGTTTTCGATTACTCATAGGGACTCGCCATTTTATTAGATTTGTTTTTGTAAAAACTTAGGCATAATGTCACGGAATTCAAAATGGCCAACAAATGTATCACACTGTAGTTTTTTATCCTTCATATACGTGATAGCGAGATTCGGAGATCCCAACAGAAATTTCATGTTGAAGAGCCAGGACTGCCGAGAAGCAGGAACAGATTATCAACATGATCACTGTAATATCTAGAAGCGCTAAAGCGATTTGCCCAAGGTAAGTTAATCATAACTCGCACTGGTCCAGTTAAAAAGTTGATAATACAAACTCCTTATAATACAATCACCCAAACCTTTAGCCTACACCCCACTGATGTTGTGTTATGAGGTTCAACTGTATATTATTTAATCAATCCGTTGATATAACGAACAAATGAAAGTATATACAATACATCATTGCATGCCCTACATCATTTCTCCCTATTACGATGCTATTAGTATTTATAATATGGATGATCAACTTTTTACTATATATGTAACGTTGTTACCAGGGCTTCTACCGTCGTAAATAAGCCCTTCGGGTTGTCTATTCGGTAGTCCTAGCTATTTTATATTATATATGTTTCTCTTGTATTCCTTTGGTAGACGTGCTAATAATTGAACTTGAACTTGTAAAATTGTAACATTAAAAAAACATTTGAGCAAAATTCCGTTTCTCCATTCAAGTATGTTATCGTAACAGTTTTGTCTCTTACTGCGTTAGATATTAAATGTGTTATCCGTTGCGAAATCGGTCACACACGTTAGCGGTTTGTATTTTATACACTTAACCCGCCCTGTAAATTAGCACTTATGTTAAACACCAGTTTTTATCCAGTCTTGCATGTAGACGTCTTTTTTCCGGAAAAAGGCGTCAAAGGTCAGATACTTTTCACAAATAAATGAGCTTGTGCACAAGTTATCTAAATTTTACAATTATAACAGTTTTAAGGATTTTACTTGGTTCAAGACTTGGTATTCCAAAACAAACCTTCCATAAATACACACTTTTTAAGATTATAGCTTAATTGTAAACAGAATGTCCATTAATCTCCTCAAGAAGCGTTGCAGTTCAACGAATTATTGTCCGATGATATGTCACAGCGAACGACATTTCAAAATGACAGCATGCAAAGTCAATGAGATCTCAGTAACTATTCCATTGAATCTTCTCAGCCTAAGTAACTTTTGTCCGCATTCAAGCCGACATGTTAAATACAATTCCCCCCCCTCACCACCCCCCTACGACACTCATAGTCCCTATATCAATTCCAAGATAATCACCACGATTTCTATCGGTCCACATTTTGGAATCCTACTTTGATTCCCTGCACTTTCGGCTTCAAAGACACAGATAGAATAATTAAGCACTCGCTCCACATGGAATTCGAAATATAAGCAGAATCCTGGCAACTGTGTGGAGCATGATCTCCAGTATTGTAGATAAACTAGATAAACCCTACTGTATATCTTATTATCAAACCTGCTGACAAATTTCTGGCCAAGTTTTTCATATATACACAATAGTTCATAAACTTTCCCAATCTAAATAGCCATCCAACAGCATCAAGCATAAAACATAACCTTTACTGGCTGTCCGTTTTGGAAATCCACTACATTAACATCCAAACCTGAATCAGCATCCGTTCCATATAGAACTTGTGAGAATTGTCCCGATCTTACATGGTTTTGATCTCAAGCATAACCGTTGACTCAGTTTCTAAATTTAAGCATTCGTGGGGAATCCCCACTTCCTCTATTGTGCACTCTAAACAGGGCACTTAGCAACCAACTAGGGTATTCCCCTTTCTCTTTTAATAGAAACCAAGTACTTTCTGGAGAATTTTTTCTAAATACACTTTGAAAATAATTTTTTAAAATTTAAAAAAATCAGAAGAAGGATGCTATATCCAGCTAACAGTTGTCGCTCTTACTGTCAGATATTAAATGGGTTTCCATTCAAAATGACGACACAATACCGTTAGTGTTTGTATTCCAACCCTTAAACAGATGTAAATTTTACACTTATGCTAAAAAATCAGTTTAACCATTTCTTTACCATAAGTTCTTCTTCTCCCTTTAACTGTTTGAATATTAATGGTTTCCGTTTGCGATATCGGTCACAATTACTTGAGCGTTTGTATTTAAACCTTAACGCAGATCCTTGGCCCTTTTTTTAGAAACAATCACTTTTCTCCGCTTATTACCAACAGTGTTGTCTCTTACTGTTAGATGTGAAAGGTCAAAATAAGTTTGGGCAAGACAAACCCAAAACGCTGTCTATATCTAAACGTTCATCCAGCACTATTTCAGAAGCAGTTTGGTTAACGTTTGAATACAAGCGATACAATGGGGTAGGCACCGGTTCAAATTTAGAAATTGATACATGATGTCTTTAAATCCCTCTTATTAACGCCCTATCTCTTTTGATATGTTTTTGTAGTGTAAAATATATCTTTAGTCTTCCAATTAGACCAAAAGGGCCGTGGACCCAAATAACGAATGATCACATTCTGTAGTCCCCATCTGGGGCTAGGGAACACCAAGTGTAAATTCATAATAAATGATTACGATCACATAACTGGTCTGTTCCGCACTAAAACTGGCACATTTTCCTTAAAATAATATAAAATGTCACCAGACTCAATTTCTTTTTTCCCCATACATCGACCAAGGGATAAGTAATAGAGGAAATACTTGTCATCAAACCATGAGCTAAGATATCTACAATGGGCCGTTTATGTAGGGCCTTGTTATAGGCCAGGTGTTACCACCCCGTCCACGATCGGGTTGATTGACGCATACCCTTCTCTCTCACAAAGACCTAACCAGTGTACCAGTTTATAATAGGTCGTTGACACTAAATTTTCTTCTTAAAACGCGGTAAATTGAATAGAATGAATTTAAACAAAGGTTCGGATTTTGGTTTCTGCACAAAGTTGTTAGGTCAAGCTGGCCCAGCAACATTCTCTTATATTGTGTTCAATGTTTCGTCTTCCTTTTCAATCAATATAGAAACATGGCCAAATTAATTGAACACGCACTATAGACGCTCAATATTTATTTATTCGTGAATGTTAAGTATTTGTCTGAAAGTACCTCCAGTCACTAAATTTTGGAGAGCTGTAACACGAATCTCGTCACGCTGCGCGCTATACATGGTCCGCACCCCCGATGAAGGAATTTGAAGTGTTTTTCTACCCGCTACCGGGCGGTGATTGAATATTTTAATCCATTTTTTTAGCTGAAGTCTATGTGTATCCACTAGTCCAGCTGATATGGGGAAATTAAATTGAAGTGACATTTTTAGTATTATTTAATAATTATTATAATTTTTTTCGAAAAACAGTTTGTAATATGTGATCGTAATAATTATCTCACCATGAATTTACACTGGTTTTCCCTTAGCCCCCGTTGGGGACTAGCAAACAACAGCATAGAAGGACATGTCCCATCACGAAAGGGCTACTATCTTTTTGATAGCAAATTGAAGAATTTCATGTTTTTGAAAATTTGCCATTTTGTGATAAAACGTTTTCGCTTAAATTGAAGATCGACAATCATGTATCAATTTCTGCATAAAGTCAATCGTCGAAAATATAATAGGTACTGCGTTTTTTTTCTTTTAGGGGCAGGTTTATTCCATCTACTTAGCAATAGACACGTTCCAAGTGTGTATTTTCAATATCATTTTCAATTCATTTTATTCAATTCAACATTAAGCGAAACGTGACAGAGCTTCGAACGGACCAGAATGTAGAATACTACAGTATAATATATAATAATTACTAACGTATCAATTGTAGACCTGCATTAAGATAAACTGGTTAGGTATATGATTGATATGCTAGACCGTAATGGACCACCCGACTAGGGCTTATGGTTTATACTGGCCCTGTAAGTAAAATAGACTTTAATATTACAATACGATACAAGTAAGGGGTGATATAAGAAAATTTACAATGGTAAATAAACAATAACAAAAAAACCAGACAACAAACAAACAAACAATAGCTACTAAACAAACACTTAACGGGAAAACGGGATACCGAATTTGGAGAGGAAGACTTAGCAACATGTGCCCTTGCTGAGGTATGTAATAATATTCCATAATGAGGAAGCGGAGATGGAATAGTAGGGGTGAGGAAAAGGTAAGGAAGAGAGAAAAAGGTTGACGAAAGGTAAGATAAATGAGACTTTGGTGGGAATTTAAAAGAATTGTACTTGTTTATGAGATGTTTTTTCAGTTTGAGCTTTACAAAGTATTTTGTTTGTCAATTGTTGTGATGATTCTGTAAGATCATTCCAAAGTTTTGGCGCCGTGATACTGAATAAAGTGCTTTTCAGAGGAGTAATTTTGGAGGGGGAAGATGAAGTTTGTCTGCTTGTCTGGTATTATAGCTGTGGGATTTTGTCTGTTTGTGGTAGTATTACCTTTTGCAGTTCGGAGGTAATGATTGGTTGTCGCGTAACATGAGAGCGCTGTTTGAATTGGTTGAGGTGCTCTAATTTAAGTGTTTTTCAGTGAGTGAAATATGGCAAAGTGTGAGTTTCTGGGGGGTGAGTTTGTGATTAGTGCGAATGGCCCATTTCTGTGTGAAATTTAGTTTGGTGAGTCGTGAATGATAGTTGGAGGCCCATATGATGTTACAGTAGCTAATGTTGGGAGAACTAGTCTGTTGTAAAGTGGAGTTAAGGTAGTATTCCGAAGGTGGTGTTTATTCTCTGTAGATTGTACCAATTGGGTGAGACGCTTTGGTGTGTGCAGAGTTGATGTTTTCCATTCCTTGTTGGTTTTTCGTTCGATTGTGATGCCAAGAAATGTGGGTGAAGTGTACCTGGGAGATTGTCCTGGTTACTTTGTTAATGTTGGTTGTGATATAGTGTTGTGTGTAAGAAAGCATGTAGTTAGTTTTTAAAACATTGAGAGAAGGTTGTTAGACCGAACCAGTCAGTGATTTTTTGCGAGTTCCCTGAATTTATGTTGTTAAAAAGTGTCCTTAAATGTTAGGGTTGAAAGAAAAATGTTTGTGTGTGGTCATCTGCCTAATAAGATTAATTGTAAGTGTATTGAGATGTTAGTGTTGTCGTTCATGTAAATGATGACATAGTAGGGGTCAATGAATGAGCCTTGTCGGGACGCACAACTGTGATAGGTTCAAAATGTATGATGCGGTGGAGTGTAAGTAGACTGATTGTGAGCGTTTAGTTAGGTAACTCCTCAACCACTCCAAGGCTACTCAACGGGCCGCCTTAAATAAACTCTTTGAGGAAAATGTTGTGGTCAATGGGTGTCGAAAGCCTTGGAGAGATCCAGGATTACCCCCATGGTGTTAGAGTTGTTTATCTTTTTTAGTGAAAGGTTGAGGTTGGTTTTATTCAAGTAGTGCCATGTAATCGAGCGTTGAGGCCTAAACGTATTGTTCATCTCCGACAAGAATGTATTGTGCTTGTTGAAGATTGTAGACAGACGTGTGTACTACTTTTTCAAGTATTTGAAAAGATGGAAGAAACAGAAATGGTCCTGTAAGTTTGCAAGTGATTGTGACATCTTTGTTTTTTGTCAAATAGGAATACTTTGGCTGATTGAGGTGATCTGGGAAAGTTCCGGTGAGAGTGTTGGTTAAATATGTGCTCAGAGGCGAAATGATGTTATCATATATTTGTTGGCAACCCAGGATCTATCTTGTCGATACCCGCACTTTTAACCATTTTTAACAGGTGGCGAAGGTTGTGACATTTTCATCAACAGTGACTTGATCAGAACATTGAAGGTGACTGGTGTTTTTTTGGAATGGTTGTTTTTGTTAAATGGGTTACTTGAGGGTGTAAGTTTGTAGCTAAGTTTTTTGCCCAAGGTTAGTGAATGATCGTAAAGTGCGGTAGCTAGTCAAAGCGGGTCCTTATCTGCTTATGATTAGGAAGTGAAAAGTCAGGGATTTGTTTAGTGATACCTTCCTACCGAGAATGTTGTTGAGGAATGTACAGATTTTGGTGAGATCATTGTTGATTTTCTGATTTGTTTCTGTGTTTGTGTTTTTTTCTTGGCAATACGAATAATGTCGAGTGAATGTTTTGTATTGGTTTGTATTTTTGTTTTGTTGCTGTTGTTTTCTCAGGTATGTTTTTATAGAGGCCGTCTTGTGTTGATTGACTTGAAATGCCTGTTGTCATCCAGGCTGTTTTGTGGTTACGCATTTTGTAGGGTCCTTCTTTTGTAAGGGCAATGATTCGTTGTAATTTTTCGTATAAGTTGTAATGAATTGCTGTACGCTATGCTTGGGTCATTTTCTGTGAGTATATATTCCCACGATTCAGTGTTGAGTTTACGGGTAAATGTGCGAATGTTGTGAATCTCTGAGTCACGTTAGTCTTGTTTGTTTTTGTGGCATGCCTATGCTTAAGTGATGTAATTATGAATATTGGGAAGTGACTGGTAGGTATGACAAATACGCGGGGTGCTGGAGTCTGTGCTCAGTGGAGTTGGTGATAGTGTTATCATGAGCGTGGCTGTCTTATGCTTAATTCTTGTAGGTCTGTTAATTTTAGGGATATCAGAGTTTTTTGCAAGTGATGTGTTGATATAGTCATTACGTGTGGATGAGCTGGAATAATTGAGAAAATTGACAGGAAGTCCCCGACATATACAATCACGGTTGGTTTTGTATTTAGTTCAGTGAGAAGCTGCTCGAAGCTATTGTTAACATTTGATTGTGTGGTTCATCGGTCTGTAAATAACTCAACAGTTAATGTGTTTGGTCTATTGTTGGTTGTTAATGGTGAGTTCCGATAGAAAAGGGCAGTCAAATTCTGGTTCGGGTGTTGTGTCGATGATTTTGTATTAGAGGTATTTTTTTTATGTAGATACACTCCCCTTCCTCTGCCATTGAGTCGCTCCTGAAATGTACGTGTAGCCATTAATGTGAGGTGGGGATTTGGTGTCAGTAAGCCGATGTTTCTGGGAAAACAAAATGCTAAACAGAGAAAGAGTGGTTGAGGTTTATCAAGGTAGGTTAGTGATTTCTTCTGATTATTTTGTGAACTACACATTGAAATGGAATATGGAAAATTAGTCGTTGCTTGATGGTTTTATTAGTAGGTGTAAAGCTGTCGTCAGGTGTTGATCGCGGGAGTCGAACCAGATGTAGTGGATTGGTGAAGGATGGGTGAGTCACATGTTTGAGACGTTATGGTGTCTTGTGAGTACGATTGAGCAAAGGGAATTAAGTTTGGTGATGTTCAGTTTAGTGTTTGTGAGCATATCAAATTAATGATGCGCGAAAGTCCTGCGTCGTGAAGCTGAATGGTGTAACTGCGTTCGTATATAGCAGGGCTTAGCATACTGGAAAGGATAAAATCAAAGAAATAAATCGAGGGGTTACAAGGAGAGAGAGAGCGGGAAGAGAGAGAATGAGAGAGAGATAAGTAGGACAGTGTGCACAAGAGAGGTGGGCGTTTGCGCTCTGGCTTGGCTGCGGTCGGTTCCAACCCGGAGAGCGTTTAGCAATAGGCCTGCGGCGGCAGGTAGATAAAAGTGAAGCAATACCGGTAGACAGGATGTTGTTTTGCCAAGTCGACAAGAACGACCCGCAATAAACAAGCACAGAGTAAACCAACCGGTGTTAGCATTCAACATTACTAGATTATTTTGACAGAACTTAAGAATGGGAGGGGAAAAACAAAAAATGGGGATTGGGTGACCAAAAGAGCAGTTTATGAACCGCATTACCGTTAAACAAACTGCATGATGGTACGATACAAATGGAACATAAAGTAATACGTAAAAAAGCTGATGCAGACTTGAGTAGCAAGACTACATACTATCCTTGAATAGGTAATTGAAGTCATATAATGGTAATAGTCAAAAACAAAAATACTTTATGCTCCACTGCATGAGTTGGGATGTGATTGAATTGGTTAGTGGACAGGGATTTTACGTAAATAAAGAGGTGAGGAGCATGGCCAGTAGTATTAATGTCTCACCGAGTCACTGCGAGCCCATAATACAATAACAAAAACATATTAATAACACTGAATTAGAATGAAAATGTAAACTTATCAGTGCTCAGCAAACTGATCAAGGCGATAATAAAGATCAACTATCTAATCAAACTGAACAAATATTTAACGTGAAGGAGGTCTGATTGCAGTAGCAATGGATTGTGAGAAATTTACCATGCTACATGAATAATAAGTGTATACTAAAGTTCTAATACAAAGTAGTGTATAATAATCCTAAATCAACTTTAGCAAACCAAGCGCCTTTCAATTGGTAAAGAAATTATAATAAATAGAGAACCCGAAACATGTATTAGGCAAGAGTGAGTGAGGGGATTTGCGGTATAAATAAAAGCGCAGGAGCACAAAGATGCAGGCGCATGCAGAAAGCAATGAAAGAACCGGGAACTGCCGCAGCTATACTCACACAATTCTTACTAATATATTTTATTAATTGAACGAACTTAATTACAAACCCACACACTGAACGATTTACTTTTTACGCAAACTTACACACAAAAGTCTGATTTTAAAAGGTGCTTTGTTCCTAGTTATGTCTGTTGTGTTTCCCACTTGATATGAGAGCCTGGCACTTGCACACACTACCCCACAGTACTGTGGGAAACAATACCTGCCACGTTATTGTGCTAATAATTGTTGTTAACCATCAAACGATGTTTTTTTTTCCTTATAATCCTTTGGGGAATGAGATGGTTATCCTTACTTCAAATATCAGGACACAATGAAAAATACAGCCTTTCATCTTACATCAAAATCGATACTAACTTCCGGGTAATCAGGGGGTCCCAAACGATCCGAACCGTGCACCCTTACCCTCTGCTACTTGAGCGTTTTTTTGTAACAACTCCCAGATGGGTTTGTGTTACTGACATCCGATTCCTGAAATTTGGTACAAGGAGTGAGAGCTGTGGGAGGGGGGAGTGTGTCTGTCTTTCCGTTGGTACCAAAAATAAGTACCTAAATCCCAATTACGACGTCACTATGACGCCAAATGTTGAGGAAATTCCGAAATACTGAATATAGGGTGGAAATTGTATTTTACGCTTTTAGCGACTCAAAAAACACCTTTATTACAGCTCTAAAATGCTCTGATTATATAAAACTCGTATTTCCCATCACGTAGAGGTCAAAACCCGCCTGAAATCTGAGTTTTCCTACCTAGTTTGGTCGGAAAATTTGTACATTTTCCTCATCATACACGGGTGTGTGTCTCTGGACAATGGGCAGTCTTGCTGACATGAGAACTTTATGACGTCATTGTGACGTAATGCATGTCACTCTTTTGGTATCAATGAAGAGGAAGACCTAGCAGTGGTCTTAGATATTCTGTGTTTTGCGACTGTGGTACCTCTCTCGCGTCTCTCCGCGAATGGGGTTTTTTGCCACCCCCTATCCATCCATTTGGGATCACCCCTGTCCTTACCTATACCCCGGTGGATGTTTCGTTTTTGGACGAAAATGAGCATAAAAATGTCAATTGACAAAGACATTAAATAATTTGCACCCAAAAAAAGGGGATTTAAACAAGCCGGGAAAAAAAATCTTGCCAATCATTTATACCAAAGTTTGTGTGTGGTGCCCTCTATTAGTGCAGTTCGAAGTATTGTATTAACATCAATAGGAAATGAGAAATGTATGTTTAGTTTTCTTGTTAGCAACCACATGTCCACCATATTGAATGTTGACAAGTGGCCGAGAGTGAAATATGAAAGTGGCTTCCGTAAGAACCAAATTGGGCCTTTACTCTATTTCTGGTATCAATAGATCATGTTAACTTTTGGCGGCCATGCTTTTTCACATCGCGAAATGTTGACCCACTCGCTCGTTTTTGTCTAATTTTCCGCCCATTCTGTCCACAATTTGGGTGATTTTGGAAACAGCCATTTTCCTCATGCAGCATGGTCCAGTTGTTTAAGTAAAAATGGCGTTTGCCAAAACTGTGACTAGGACTTGCTTCTTAATCGTTTTCTAGATGAATTTTCAGATTTTTGTGCCTATTACGATATCTTATTGATTGAAGACTAGCTCGTCTTTAATTTATTGTTTCAGTTTGGATCGTTTCCGAGTAATAGAATATCATGTTCACTGTATTGGGACTTGCCTGATTTTCAACTTACGATTGTTTTGACTGAGTTTAGTATATATTAATGTAAATTAAAATAATATGAACTATGTTTAAACAATTAAATACGTTGGGAGAATCAATACTCAATGGCAGGGGTTTCCGGTTCTGCAGTGTTCCGCTCGGTTCAGTTAATCCACTGAGTTTGCTGAAATACTAATCTGATTAAAGGCATTCCGAAGATTGCGCTGATTAGATGAACCGCCTGGAACCGGCAGAACCGGAAAAATGCCCGCCGGTGTAATTGATTTGGTAATTAGTATAATAATGTATTGTAAGGATTTTCCCATCTTTTGTTTTGTTGCCTGTCGTGCTGTGCGTGTTCATGAAATGGTGATTGCTTATATGGGCATGCTTATCGCAGTTAGTGCAGTTAGTGTAGTTTCAACAATCTTACAAACATCTTGATGAGTTCTTGAAACTTATCGTAATTGGGGGTTTGTACCACAGGAAAATCTGTTTCTTTTCGAATTTACACTTGCAAAACAGTGCAAGAAGTGGTCCGCATGGGAAAATCGCCAACCGGGAAACCCACACACACTATACTGAGGGACGCCAAGATGTTTTCTTGGTGATTCAACCATTGTTACGACAGTAGCCTCATAGCTGGCACACTAGTCTATGTACAATATCAAGAATGGTAGATCCAGTTGAAATTGATTTATTGTTTTCTTACACGCGGTTCTTCAGTCCTGTTGAAACAAACAAGCAAACGCAAATATTTAAAAAAAAAATCTGGCCTTAATACTTTTGGAGGGGTTAAAACAATCTTCAAAATAATAAACATTGCAGATCCCGCTTCCCAATGCGTGTTCTGGTCTCGTGGACTATTATGGTGTGAAGAGCACATGCAGCGTCGAATAATGTAACCAGCAACCCAGACTTAGTGATACGTATTTTTGCATGTAGTCCAGGACGCCATAAAGCACATTTCACTAAGACACAATCAACGATACGAAATTTGCACATGCAAGAGTACGCCAAAACATTTATTAAATAAGTGACAAGAAAAATATTGATTAATTTAGGAAATAGGAGCGAGACAAGTTACGATTCCTGGCGGGCCAAAAAGCGACCATTTTGTTTGGATTTTTGTCTTCACCATGATGCACTAAAATGATAATGAGTAAAAAGTCAGCCGGCAAGCAAAGCGATTGCATTAAACGTTTCCCAAATCCTACTTTATTGTTCTAAATACGGTACGCCACTGATTCGGGGAAATTACTCTTTGCCCGTCAATTGCAAGGGAGAAATCTACAGGTCCTTGCCCATACTTGACTAGAGTCTAGTTACGCGTTTCGCCCTATGGAAAGCCAGCTCGGCATTCTGCATGTTTCGAATGTTCAACCAAAACAGGCTTCTGCTTCCCTCGTCCTCTTCGAGCAAAGGTTAAGCCTGATCGGCTTAGGGTTAGCATCAAGGCTGAAGATTTAATTTTGCAGATTTTTGTGGTTGAAATCACTGATGATTATACCTAATATTCCCATGGTTACTTGACCATCATGGTTTTTAAAAAAGTTACAAACCTTTGGATCACGGCCATTTGTTATTAAGGTATGTTAAAAACAACATCACAGATGGACTTTTTTCACTATAATTAATTTGGTCTTTTTTCAACAGTGTTTCGTTGCTGGCATGAATAAACAGATTTGGATAAGTACGATGTTTTTCACTGTATGTTTCTTTCTTTAATATTATTCTCACCTTCTTTGGGTGTAATTTTATACTTTTTATTTTTTTTATTTTTTTTATGTTTATATTGACAATTTCAGAATGAAAAGTGTGTGAAAGCAGATATAGTCCCGGTGGGAGCCAAGTCCCGGGCTCAATAGACGATAACCGAATAATCTTGAAACTATGTTGCGTGTAGAATTAACCATTGTCCGGCGTACTCATAGGCCGGAACCAATGGTGATAACAATATGCATGGCAATCGATCAGTTTGACTCTTTACGCAAAAATTAAGTTTCCCGCTTTATTCCAGTTAATCGTCTAGAGCACGGACATGGCGTCCCACCGACTATTCTGCTTCACACCGGTAATACGCTTATCGCACTTAAAGTTATGACAGATCTAACCGCGAATACCGTTAGATTCGCGTCCACACTACCAAATTTAAGTCCGATCTTAAAAACCGACAGAATTTAGATCCGATCCAGTGCGCGTCCACACGGCCACTTTAAGTCCGACGTTAAAATCGACCAGAGTTAATACCGCGACCGGTATTAAGTGACTTAAGTTCGACCGTTTGGACACGGCTGATTTCAGCAAGTGCATTCACCGAAAAACCCCACCTGTAAAGTTTTGCGCCAGTATTTTAACGGTTTTGAAGTGAGCGATTTTTAAAAACATGATTTTGAATCCCATAGAGTACTGTGTAAAAGGAATATTGGATTGGACCAAATGGAGCATATTTTCGCTCATAAAATCCAAACAAAAACATCTTTAAGACCTAAGATTTCACAGGGTTAATGAGGGGAAATAGTTGCTTTTTCTCGGGACGAGGCCTAATTGGACGATCAGTCCATGGACCTTAATTATTTTAATTACCAAAAAATTCGTTCGGTGGCGACATAGAGTTTCGAGTCTTTACCATTCACATGTATATAGTTTACGAGCCAATTACCAATGCAACTAAAGATCCCCAAAAGTAACGCGCATGTCTAATTACCATAAAGCTACCAAACCATGGTCTATGTACGGAACATATAAATTATATAACCTTTCTTGCTCCATTGTGATCAAAATCTCCAACACAATGTCCGTTTTACGAAAATGTGTCACATTTTCAAAGTTGCCCCACATGAAGACGACATTATTACAAGGTTACATTACACAGCCATGCATTACACTTCACGGGAAGAACGTGCTCTTTCACTGAATGGGAATCAAGATGACTATACCTTTTCTTGCCAACTTTTTAAAAAGGGAGAGAATTT
Source organism: Ophioderma brevispina (assembly GCA_023653785.1). Taxonomy (NCBI): domain Eukaryota; kingdom Metazoa; phylum Echinodermata; class Ophiuroidea; order Amphilepidida; family Ophiodermatidae; genus Ophioderma; species Ophioderma brevispina. Next base: position 23,711 of record JAMKCH010047959.1, read on the forward strand.
TCTTATAATGGTTTTATGTGTTTGGCAATACTGATAGCAATGGGGCAAGAAGGGTATCAAAACACTTCGCGAAGAAACGAAATATTGATATAATTTTATGTTTTTGTGCTGAGACCAAGGTTTGTACCTGTGGTGGTAGTAGACATGCTGCGTTCCTTTTTTGGGGGTTTATTATGTAAAAAAATAATTCTTTTGGAATTTGGGGGCGCTATTCAAAAATGCCCCCCCCCCCCCCTGTTATTGCTTGAATGTGTTTGTTCGAGTTATGTTGTATCGCGTATGATATCTGACACTTCCATACATTTACCCCAAAGTCCGTGGGGAAAATTGTTGATTTCGAGGGAGAAGTAATAATGCACATTCCAACGCATATTC
>JAMKCH010047960.1:0-15368 GCA_023653785.1 Ophioderma brevispina
ACCAAGAACACCATCTTGAACACCTAATGACACATGATGTTCACATTTTTAATACTTGGTTGAAAACTACATGTTCCAGTTTGAACACTTATATGGCGAGGCGTTCTGGAAGCAAGTGTTTAATTGTACGGTTTTGGACACATCGGGGAAAAGCGGGCTAATTGAAAGTGTTCAGAACCATGTAATTAAAGTGTTCAGGGAACTTAAAACTAAAGTGTCCCCCCCCATTATTTTAAAGCGTTTGTTGTTAACATCGGTTTACACGATAGGGATGTGCAAATTAAGTTCGTGTACACTTATATAAGGAGAATAGCTATAGGAATGTTTTTCCTCCATGGTATCTTCATAGCTAATTCTTCCTGTATCTTGTTTGAGTCTTTTTCGCCTAAAAGTACACAAATAAGTGAATTACCCAATTTGTTTAAATAAGGATTTTGTTAACTTCGAACTAAAAAAAATATGCCATGTTTATCGTTTGGTTTTTGAACTGTTTAACTTTTGAGTTTTCCGATTTTGGACCATTTTGGCTTAACCCGTTTATCAATGGCGGAATTGCTGCTAACCTTTATGACCACCCACCTAGAAGTTTATTCAAATAATCGTAATGCAGCCTTACCCGCCCCTCTCAGACGGAGGCTACTTTTACAGGCTAAATAGAACATTAGGGACCTATCAGGTGAGAAATTATCATGAAATAAACACCTTTATTTTTAATGATCACCCGACGAATATGAAAGACAAGATTCTTAAAATCAATTATAAAGACTAAATTGCCTTTTCTATTCAGTAGTCATCGCCACCAGGGACGAATTGCAACGGATTGACGAGTAAAAAATCAGGGACACACAGTTGAAAGCAATGACACAAAAACGAACATCAGTTACTTAAAAATAAATCGCTTTTGTGTTTCTCGCGATTCACATGTTTAGGACGAATTCCAATTGTCTGTTTTATTTAAAAATTCAATTACACAAGTGCGAAATTACCGGGGTAGGAAAACCTATATTATTAGTGTCATGTGATGTAATGAAAAAACCTTAGCTTGGGGTAATGTTTCAACGATATCAGAGTCAAACTTTATCTATACTATTAAAGACGTACGCTGTTGTATTAAAAACAAAGCTGTTTGGTTTACACGAACAGGGACACCTGCTTGCAGATCACTTTGAAAACATGTGAAGGTCGTTACTCATGCTAGTTAGTTCATTGCGCATGTCTTCTCATTGACACACATATCCCGACACATCCGTGAACTGTAATGGACTGTCGCGTGAGTTAGCCGGTGGCAATGATAAAAACAGCAAAACACAACGGGGTAGTAGTTTATCTTAATACTTAATGCGCTCCTGCAGCTCTCAAAGAAATAGCGATCCCAAAAACCTGCGGATCAGTAGTGAACGAAAGGCCGTAGCCAAACTCTAATGTGTTATTACCTCATTGCTCATCCTTTGACAAATATTATTAAAATTTAAGAATAAAAAACTCACACCCCTGTCCCCCAAAAACATGTAAGTGATTTCAAGGCTAAGTGGGCCTGCATGCACAAGCGCACAGTAGCAATTTGATTGCTGTGTGAATTTAAAAAGATGAACCCCTAGGTAACATGACTTCCAGGAAAAGAACAAGACAGAGTAAGATATAGAAGAAAGGGAACCACTAACAATTCCTCCTAGAGATGCCAAACTATAGTAATGTTTCCAAAAAGGGGGAAGGGGGCCCCACCAGGCTCCACTTTAAGAGGGGCCACTCCAAGCTATAGAAACCAGCACAGAAACCAGAAAGGGGGCTGGGAAGGGGGGAAAACCCGAAAGCCAATTACCTACTCAATCCTATCACATGGAGTATATGGTTTGCCTGGTTGATGGTCCTCTGAGTACTGAGGCTGCATAGCACATGACCTGAGAGAATATACCCTAACAGAGATCGAGCAACTAACTAATGGATGTTTGCAGCGTTCAGCGTCTGGGTACGGTATTATATTATTTAATATCAACGATTCCCTCGACTGATCGAAATCAGTAATCGTTATTTCAATACATTTCACTGTATAAAAACCCCAGATTTGAATTTGGCGGGGTATTTTTGAAATCATGATGCTCACACTTGCGTGTTATTTGTACAAACGCTTTGAACACAGTTTAGTACTACTCATGCTTTTGCATATAAGCCATCAATATAACTTAAAATGACTCCACTTTTGTTACACGCATTTGTCGACTAAAACAACAGAAGGTAGAATTTGCTCAAATTTCAATGTATTAATGACATTCTTCTTGGATATCTTCAACATATACTGAATTAATTAAATACATAGCATACATACATACAGACTACATACCATATTTACTATTGCGCCTTATCATGGATTTCAAAGCGCATTACAATGGCTTACAGTACACACTACAACTTATGTACAAACACAAATAAGTCAACTGATAACTGATATCTGGCAATACAATGTTAGTCGAAGGAGAAATGGGGGATTTGAGGAGTTTTTTTTTGAAACTGGTGAGAGTAAGAGAAAACGCCTCACGAATATGCGGTGGGAGCATATTCCAATAACGTGGGGCCAGAACATGAAAAGACTGATCCCCGAGGCAGCGTTTTGTATTTGTGAATGTGAGTCTAGTACTATCAAGAGAGAATCGAAAGTAAACGTTGACTGGTATTAAAAGATGAGTACATTAATGTCCTCCATTAAATTAGGTGGAGCTAGCCATGTACACACATATGATGTTAAGTAGTTTGAAAATTATGCGTTCTTTTTAACCGGAAGCCAGTGTAAACTCGCACGGTAGGGAGAAACATGATCACAACGATTTAAGCCACAGATAAGACGGCTGCTCGTTTTTGTGTATGCGTTGAAGTTTGTTTATTTGTTTCTGTAGTAACCCCTGTGAGAAGAGAGTTTCCATAGTCCAGACGGGAGATTACAAGAGCACGAATAATATGATTGCATGTGTCGTTATCCAGGTATCTTCTTATAGAGCAAGTTTATGTAAAGTTGAAAAGTCAGGTTTTACAAAGAGAACCATGGTTAGTCATGTTAAGGTTGAATCCATGTGAACACCGAGATTCGAACGGGATTAATGATGGCAGGACACGAGATTGTCAACAGTAAGATAATCGATGAGTGTAACTTTGATGTTATGTGTCCGAACCAAACCAAAATGAATTAAGTTTTTCCATGTTGATTAAGCTTGTTAATTTAATGTGTATTTTGCTCTTTCCAATATCACAAGATTGAAAACAAAATTGGACCAGTTTATTTCTTCAAACGCATTTTTTTAACAGAATAGGATCTCATTGGCCTTTTATTTTAATTTGAACTTATGTTATTACAGAATGAAGTTTATTGATGACATGGTCAACCCCATAAAGTGTTAATGTGAGCCGGTTCCAATGAATATTTATATTCATGTTAGGTCATGAATATTGAAGCACAAAATGGGTGGTTAAAAGTGCCTGCTGATTTGCAGGATACCTCGTTCATAGAAAGAAAAACTTAAGGTGCTCACAGCGCCACCGTGCGCCCAAGTCATTGCAAGCCGAAACGACCTGGTTCGATGCGCCGATGCTGTTAAAACAATGGACACAGCTTTGCCTTCCGATCTCTTTTAGGTATATTAGTCTCAGGACAGGACGTAATGATTGTAGTAGAAGAGCCGGAGAGCTATAACAATAGCCTGAACAAGAGCCAAAATACCATACTGCCATGCCTGAATGGCTAACAATAAAGCTGATGCCAAACAACATCTGAGCTGAGGCCAGCCCTTGCAGGGACGCGTCACAAAAACATATGGGCTGGTCACTCTAATTCCAGGTAGAAAGTAATTCTTTTGTCGTAACTTGAAGTTAGGTGACCCTGCAAGATCCATCCTCTAACGCATGTCGTGCACTAGTCTTCAGAATTTTATTTTCCATCGTTAGAAGAACCTGCGATACATTGTTTTTCTCATAAAGGAGGTGCAATACACTATACATCCAGATACGCAGACCCAGCACCTCATCACTTTGGTTGTTCACAGCCCCCCCCCTGTTACGGGGGCATTTATAACATCATGTGTGGAGAGTTGGACGGTCAATGTGCAACCAAGCACGAAGCCTCTCGGTTGCACTGCAACGCATCATTAACGATTATATACCATGGACTCCTATGCTATAACATAAATGCTATTGTGGACCTGTAATTTCCTTTACTGTCCGCAATGTAAGTAAAATCAAAAACCTCCCCAACCAAAGAGAAACTTTGGCCCAAGCAACGCCAACAAGCAGCCTTTAACATTTTTTCTATTGGCAGGAAAGAAAGGCGTGGGAATGAAGTGCCGCTGGAAACGAAAAAAAAACTCAAGGGCGCCTCTGAGCGTGTTGGAGGAGACATCCAAACCAAGGAGGGATCAATGAGTACAAGCACTCTGCGAAAAAGAGCATCATTCCCTGGATCAATGTCGCAATAGGCATATCGACTTTCTCCCCCTGCCCATCCAGAACAAGTTCCGCTCATTACGATTTGGCTTCTTTTCAATTTCTACTCATCCTTCTTTGAGCCCGAACCCCCTGTAAAACTGCCGTGAGAATGAGGACCAAATAATCAGGGTATGTGGAAGTTCTCATACAAAAATTCAAAGGATGCATCCTGACCAAAATAGTGCAAATTCGAAGTGCTTGTGTTTTCAACGAAGGATCATGTACAAACCCCAAATGCAGGACCAAGTGTTGAGTCTTGCAAAAACCTGGGTTGCTGGTGCAAATGGTAATCTTTGCAACCAAACGTGGCATTACGCATGACTTTATCACCTATCGTCTGTCCCGTTCCCAAAGTACCTGGCAGTGGTACAAGCCTCTAGTGTCCCATCTGCAAATCTGCCACCGCTCCTCTCCGTGCGCCCTTAGACGAGAAACTGCCCCATGAATTTTGTGACTCTCCTCCACCAATCCACGCTTGCTTGGCATAAGGGCTCTGCAGGGGAACAAGTGGCGCAACAGTGACAAAAAAAGAAGTGTGTAATCCTCATTGATTGAGTAGACAGAGTGTGGGCAACCGGATGTGTATTTATGAAAACACAATATCAGACTTCCAAGTGCTAGCCATTCATCCTGAATTCAGAATCTGAGAGTGCGACCCTTTGACGAGCAGTTGTTGCTGCTCCTATACGGAAGGATGCGATTTGAAAGATGACGGTCTGATGGGAATCACAAACATCAACTCCACGTTCACACGACATGTGTTACCTGGTATTTAGTGTCAACTGGTGAACAAATTCAAAATGGGAACATAAAACCACCGATATGGGGCCCGTAGCCTTGGGATACAACGTAAAGTGTTTCAATGGCAAGGACTGGGCCATAAAAAGTGTGTCATGTTACAAAGGTGGAGAGCAATGCAGGTATTCAGATTGGGCTTCCCCAATAGGATAATATTTAGACACCGGAGCCCGAAAATGATGAAATGATGACCTCTTACATCAGTCGATTCCCGAAAGGAAGGCGGGTGGGAGGGGGTCTGACCGGTTCTCACAACAAGGTACTTTGCAATTGGCCTTGGCGTTTGCGCGGCCAGAGCAACCCGCACAAGTCTGGTAACCTCCCCTATCTAGTAACCAAAAACACATGGCGACAAACAGCTTTGACAATAAACCTTCAAAACGGAACCACAAATACTAGGCACAGCCTACCATCTGACCTCAACCACGCTCGAATGGGAATTGGTTCAGCCTGAAGGTCATGGTGGAAGCCCCTTTTATCACGGCGGACCCCTCATAACATTTAAATGCACAATAAAAGAGTTCGTGCAATTGCCCCCTGCAACCGCACAGCTTATGCTTGAAACCCGACTGCGGCCAAATAAGTGGAAATTGTTTGCTGCTGCGCAGCCCCTCCAAGATAAAAAAGCAATGAAGCTACACAGTAAATCGCGCAGGTATAGGAATTAAAGAGGAAACGCCAAAAGCTACGCAAAATTGATTGAATCTATCCCATCCTGTCTGGTATGTGACCATGTCTTCTCCGCTATTCCCAGACTCAATCCAAACGCTGCATCTCTGCATTAACTCTATAAAGCCATGGAGGTGGGGGCATCACCCATCTGCCTCGGGGCCAGCCGAAGAAACCTTTATTTATATTGAAACGAGAAAGGGCATCGGCTATCTGCATTATTAACACCCTCAATGTATCGAGCTTAAACAAATATGATGACACCTTGCTAAAAGCACAAATTCCTGACTAACACCAATAATACGTGGACCTAGTGGTTTGCTTTATTTTATTATAGCCACTACAACTGATTGTCGGGACCAAATTTTAACACGCTTATTTTGCATTTGAATGGCCCCAAAGCTCTAGGCAAAACAACCATGGATAGGAGTTCCACCATGCTATTGACATTATCTCGAGTAACCATATCTGGCCAGCAACTCCGAGTCCAATGTCCCTGAAAATAGCAGCCCATAACCAACACCCTTGGCAGCATCGTTAAAAGCTCCAAAGCTGCATTATACACCGCACTGATATCTAAAACATCGTTACCCCATACCACCCCACCTGCCATTGAAACTATGTAACAAAACGGGATCCACCTACAATGTCCCGTTTTTGCTCCAGCTCCAATTCTAATCAATGCATTCTTGTCTGAAACACCTACTGTAATATCATTAGCCTACGTAGAAAGGCTCGTCCTGGCGAAACTGCCCGACAAACAAAATTTAGTGACCCAAGCAAAGATTGGATCTCTCTTAATGACATACTTTCTGCATCTTTAGCTTTATACAACGCGTTCCAAGAGTCAACTACTTTGTTTGCTGTGCACTGTAAAACCTGCTGTTTCTCAGCATCCACTACTAAGCCCAAAAACGACATGACTTTGCTAGGGCCCTCAGGTCTTTTTCTGGTGCAAGAGGCACCCCTAACTCTGACACTGTCCTTAAAAGCTCTCACAAACACCAGCACAATTCGTATGCTACAAACGAATAATCATCAAGATAGTGGCACATTGATTCAACACCAGTGATGGATTTAATTCTATACTCCAAAAAGGTGAGAAAGCCTCAATAATGAGCAACTGATAGATGCTCCCATAAGCAACTTATCAATGAATACTTCCCTTGAAACTTAAATCCCAGGGTTGTGGGGTCAAAATCAACCAAGGTGAAATTGCAAAGTCTGAATGCTGACTTGATATCACTCTTTGCTAACATGCCCTCTGGCCCTCTTTGCCGAACTATCTCAAACCGCTTATCAAAAGACAAATACTTTGACAGAACATAACTCTGCTGGGATGGCATCATTAATAGAAGAACCCATTGGAAAGAAAGATGAGTTATAAGACGTCATTCACCTTTCTTGGCTGCTTCGGTATCAGCCCAATGGGAGAACACCGCAGAGTTGCCAATGGACGACTGTCAAAAGGCACCACAATCCACAATCCAGTGATATCTCCTTATTCAATTTTGCCCTGTTTGCAATCAACATTACGCAATGCCGACCGTAAACACTCGGACTCCCTAGGACAACGACTGCCCTTATAGCCCACACCGAAACCCCTCGAAAAACCAGCAGCCCAAATCTCCTATCTCTCACGTTATGATAATCCTGTACCATTGGGGGCAACAAAACAGTGGCTTTAAACAGTTGTGGGAGCTAGACCTTAATGGTAAAATCATTTTTGCTCTGGAACTGGTGCCAACAACAGGCCCCCCTTGGGGTCGGCAACCGTCCTCTACCCTGACCTTGATTTTTGACATTTGCTTTAATCATTAACTCTGCACCTTGCTGCCCCATGGGTGCCTCTGGCTGGTAACAATTGGGAGCACTTTGTGCAAACCTACACGCTCGCCACGTGCCAACCCCGCTCGTTGTTAAATCAAACAAAGCAAATTCCTGCGCCCCGGGGAACCGGATGACTGAGAATTTTGTGATGCCACCTGGCGATGAATATCGCCCACGAAAAGGCGTCTGCTGCTGACCATAGCTTGGCATTGCCATTTAAGCAAGAACACTTCTGGATCATAACTTGCCCACGATCGGAGGGATTAAGACCTTGATTTAACAGAAAACGAACTCTTTTATCATAGTGGCAACATTCCCTGGACCTTATCCAACCGAGGCAGGCCAAAGTTAGACCTTTGTTCTGCCTAACCAATCAGCATACTTAATCGGGTTCTTGCGAAAATGACGTCAGTGGCTGATAAAGCCGGCCGCCATGCTGTGTGAGTGCGACGTTCGCAAAAATATATTGATACACACATAGACTCACTAGAACAGCGCTTGTCCAACCTATCAACATCAAAAATGTGGGCGTGCCTTAAGTTCGTGCATGGGTTTCAAGCAAGTTGCCTTGCACCAACTTCTACAAAAGACAATCTGCGCAACATCCAATCCTTTTGGGGGGCTCATCAACGACAAAAGCGAGGCTTAGCTTCACATATTCCCCTCTCCAAATTTTCTCCTTAACAGCCAAAGGTACAAATTTCCCCATGGGGCTCCAAGGCTTCCAACTGCCTATACGGCCGAGCTGAATCATACTGAACCTGCAAATTTCCACCACCCGCCACCTTGCCACCAGTTTGATCCTTGCAACAAAAACTCACAGGGGCTGAGGCAACTGCCCTTGACACACTTACCTGTTACCCCCCGGCGGAACGGAACTGGATTTAGTTGACAAGGAATTGATCTTGAAGACTTGGAATTGACTGGCACTATTTTACGCCTGCGCATATTTTGACTGAGCGAAACTGTTGCAATCGATGGGGCAACAGCAATTATGCACTGAAGCGCAAGGGGCAGTCGATACGGCAGTGAACTAGGCAAAGCTACTACAATGCATATTGTCTAACCGCCCTAACGCGGGGAACTTCTCACACCAGACCTACCGTGAGGTTGACCAGCAGCACCCGTAACAGTTGACGGTCCAATCTGTCGTCACAGCAGCAGCATCACGCTTGCTGGGTTGCCCCATCCGAACGCCACACGCTGCCAACGTCCTGGCAGCTCAATATGTGTTGGTTGATTCGCCTGGAGCCTTGTTACCCTACCTCGTCCACGGCCACGACCTTGACCTCTCCCACCACCGACTTGCCCTGTCCCTCTTCTTGACTTGGATTTGCTTTAGGCATACTTGGATATACTCCCAGAAATTGACACAAATCACACCTTTCCAGTGGGGTTAAAGAATTACCTAATATTATCACAAATTTGTAACTTTAACTGAACTATTCAATATAAGTCATGCCTCGCAATTAACTACAAGGTCTAAGTTAAACCATATGGCAGCACCAAACCGAAATAACAATACTTAATCAAGATCTCCTCCTTTAGTACTGCCGACGTACCATCTGTCCTGAATATTAACTTAGAAGAATACTCTCAATCACCCTCAAGTCCTGAGAAGAACTTAGCTATAACTACAAATCAGAAAGCCAATGACGCAATCCTAATCACATGGGTATGTCTTGCTTGGTTGATGGTCCTTCTTAGTACTGAGGCTGGGGCATAGCACATGGACTGAAATGATGTATTAGAAAGCAGGAGATGCATAACAATAGACCTGAACAAAAGAGGCCCATACCATACTGACATGCCTGAATGGCTAACAATAAATCTGTTGTCACACATCCTGAGCTGAGGCCAGCCTGCAAGGACTGGTCACAAAACATATGGGCTGGTCACTCTAATTCCAGGTCGAAAGTATTTCTTTTATTATACTGGAGTTAAAGGTAATCATGAATTCAGTTATGGTATGAATACAGCTACTTAGGTATTATCTTTACACCATCTGGACTTTTAACCAAGCCATGAAAATCTTTGTGACAAGGCCAACAAAGCATTCTTTAAAGTGAGACGACATTTGTATAATAGTTCTATCAAATGTAGTTTCATTATTTTTTCTCTCATAACTACCAATCATTGTATGGTTGTGAGTTTGGTCTCCGTTTTTGTTGAAAGGTCTCAAAGATGGTAATTTCTACAATCATAGCTGTGTCATACAAGGTAATCACGCATATGTAACTTTGTAAGTTGATGTAGTGTACACCGAAAAGCTCTCAAATTAATGCATCGAGGTGAGTTAGGTATTTATCCATGCTTTTATTTATGTTAGTTATCTTTTAAAATATTGGTGGAAATTGAACAATGATTTTATTAGGGAGTTCATCACTGGCTGCCAAGCCTTGCTTGCTAAAGATCCCCCATGGAAAATTAACTTACTTGGTCAAATGGTATTAAACCATTGACATTGATTGGTAAGATGAAGTTTGGATCGAACCAAATATTTTGTACAAATCCACTGTCATGAAAGTTGCCCTATCTGGCTTAAAGTTAGTTTATGACTCCGATTGGTTCGCTTGTTTATCCAGAGATAATTCTAACTTAGATCTTTGTAAATTTAAAACTACTTTTCAACAAGAAAATTATGTTTTTATCTTTAATCGTGTTACACGGTCAGCGTTCACCAAATCGGTCAGTGCCAATTGTCTTCGAAGTGAAAAGGGAGATAGTCGATCCCAAACATACCACCTGAGAATAGAATTGTGAAAGTTTTGTGATTTGCATACTGTTGAAGATGAATGTCTTTCCTACTGTGTTGCAAGCTCTATAATAACCTTCGTCAAGAACTCTTCTATAATCTTCGCGATCTTTTTGTGTTGACAATCTGCCACCTGATCACTTATTTGTTAAATTAATGAGTGCTCAAGACTATGACTTGGTTAAACTTTCTTCATTTGATATCTTCTGCCTACTGCTATTAGAGAATATGAGGTGAATCGGCGTAATTGTATTCCCAATTGTAAATGTTTTTACAGTCATACATGTATTTTGTACTGTTCTTTTTGTTGACCAACCTGTATGTTGGGTATGTCATAAATCTGAATTGTATAATGTGCCTGGACCAATGCACTGAACATGCAATAGGCTGTTATTGTTAACCCTACACGAAACAGGAAACATTCCAACATGATGGCATTGACGTTTCGTGTATTTATTTCACTCTTATGCATAAAGTATTTGTGCGGCGTCACTCCTAGTTTAATTGAATTCAATCTAATTTAAAAGAAAATCAAAGAGACTTATATTGGGTATAAACTTGAAAAGCTTAAAATTAATATATAGGTCTAATAAGTTTAAAATTTAAATTTCAAATCGTTTTTAAAGTATTGTCCCTAACTACATAATCCTTTGGAAGAAATGGGTCTTGTCCATAATTGACAGTTATTCATTCGGCAAAATTGCCCATTTTCATTGCATCGAAATATAGATTGATGCGCAAACTTACAGATGTTGTTTTTGGGTAAAGGTTATTCTATCAAGAAACTTTATTACTTAAATCGGCCCATCCCCTTTAAGAGCAGCTTAAGGCAAGAAATCTCGCATGCATTTTCATCTTTTCCTTGTGTGACGTTTGTCTTCATCGATGAACTCCATGATATTTGTTCACCATCTTGTCCCAATGGTCCCTCTTTGGGACCCAACAAAGGACTTTGCAGAGAGAGAGAGAGAGAAATTTAGAACATACACATTAAATATAGAGTGACAATTTATACATGTGTATGTATGTGCATAAAATGTGCAAATACAGAGCCCACAAAACATTAATATGATGCACAGTCGATCAAGCTGTATTGATGTATGTTGAGATCCTGTTCAGTATAAAGACAGGCATTTTTCTAGTCAAGTTCAATTTGAAAAAATGGTGATGTCGCAGGCGCTTAACCAGACCTGAGCCCCGTGGGGCAAGACTCAAGAAGGTCCCCATTTTTTTTCGGCTCGCTTCGGTCGCCGGGTAGACCCATATTTTTTTCTAGACGGTTGGAAATTCTGAAGGGGGGGCGGGGAGCGAAGCTACTTCGCCCTGAGCACCCACACAACACACTATTTTCTCCTTCCCCTTTCCTTATCTCTTCTCACCTTCCCCTTTTCTATCCTTTCCCTCTCTTTCCCCCTTTCTTCTCTTTTCCCCTTCTCCTTCCCCTTTTCTTCTCTCTTTCCACCTTCTCCTTCCCTTTCCTCTCTTTCTCCCTCTTCCGTCCCCGTCCCCCTTCTTTTTTCCCATTTTTTAGCTTCTCCCTCCCCATTTAAGTGTCCGGGGGCATCTGCCCCCCTGCCCCCCCCGCTGGTTTACTCCACGTGGATGTCGTACATCTAGGGGCTTCAGAATGTATCTCACTATTAGAAAACATGTCAATAATGGACTTGCTGCCATCAAATAAAATAATCAGTTGTATAAGAAATTCAACTTTCACCCCAATATTTAATGTTTCTGATTCGCTGGCACTAATGACTTGTATTCCCATGGTTGTGGGAAGGATGGTGTGTATGCTGCTCATAGCATCAAAAGGTACCAGGAAGGCAGGGGCACTTTCTCCCCTTGAATTGAAATATCAGATGGAGGCATTTGTTCCTGTTTTATTACTTGTTTGGAGGCAGTTCACAGGACAACTTGCGAATTTTTCTCTTCAGGGTTGGTTACCTCTGTATGCCACTCTAAAAGCCTGATTGGCTAAACCCGTACAATGGTATTCACAAACGAAACATCGTAGGTTGTGAAATTGGCAAATTAATACAAATGTAAAATTTCCTGAGGCATGAAAAAAAATGCTCTTTCTTATACTCAAAATCTCAATTTGATGAAGTAAAGTAGGAATGTTGTTGATCACCCACCTCAAAATTCTTTATGATTGTTGTTTTCTTTTCCTGCGTCTAATCAATCAACGAAATCCAGTATAGATGAAGAAACATTTGACGATCTCTAGGTTAACTTCTACATTCATGACCAATAACCCATTACTTGAATTAGGTCACTTTCTAATGATGTATGTACACTAATAAACTACTGATCCACAGCAGAAGTATAAACCTTCATTTTCATTGTTTTCACCTTCCAAGCTATATTTGACCAGTCTCTGTCCCTGGACCAACAGCAATAACGGTCTATTAAAAAGAAATACCACACAGTGGCCACACAGATTACTGATGTCAGTGGGCTCCATGCCTGTCTGTCAGAGGTGGTCCAGCCTGCAATTAAGTGGTGCCGAGTTGTCCTAGTTGCTATCTTGGCCACGCTCACCCTGTTACTTCAAAAGGTCAAATCAGGTGCATTGGTTATGCCTTGTGATTTGCTTAACTTGAAGCCCTGTCACCTGTACTAGTGATGGTTCCCCAAGGTATGACATATATGTATTATTTTCACAGATGGCCGGAAAACTTTGTATACACCAAGCACAGGGATGCAAGCGTAACATTTTATTCCATTTTGGGGTTGACTAGGTGAGCATTAGTAAGGCGCCTCGTTGTCTGCCAACCTCCTGGCGCCAAGATAGCCCCCTGGCATTGGCTAACATGCCAACCCTGCTGTCAGCTTATCCCATAGTTAATTGAGACTAATTAGTCAAGATGACAGGTATGCTGGTATCAATAATGTGGGATGGGTTGGACTCCGCCCCTTTCCTTTCCAGACATTTTCTTGGAGACGTCCCAGGTGTGCTGAGGATCAATGGAGTACAAGTACCAAGTGAGACCAAGCTAGCGTTATTCATGTTACAAACATCCAATGGCCAACAGCCCCAGGCATGCAGCCCCCATTGGCTTTGAAATGTAGCCGTTGTACCTAGGTAAGCCTTAGGCTGATTGTGGTGTATCAGTGGTGTTCATGGTGATACCTGGGGTTAAAGGCTGACTCAGAGATTTCGAAATATAATTTTTTTGTGTAGTAATTAAAAATAGTGGTCTAGAACCAAAGGTAGTCACCTAAAATGCTTAATTCCTAAGTTAGAGATGAATCAGATTTTCTGTTTTCATGCAGTAAACATTTATGCACAGTATAACAATGCCATAGGATACCGTGTATAACAAAAATTCTGGATCTGGAATTTTATAACAAAGTTGTGACTTTCTATATGAAGGACTTCGATTTGAGCTTAGTTATTTTCGATTTGAGCTTAGTTATTTCGGTTTGAGCTTAGTTATTTCGGTTTGAGCGTAGTTATTTCACACAGCGATTAGTATATGGACAAGCATTATGCAAAAACATGATTTGTTTGAAAATTTAGTGCACCCTCATTGGTCAATCTCTGAGTCAGCCTTTAACTCTTACCGGTGTTTCCAATTAAGGATTTTGTACTTGAACCAAAACTGTTATTTGGTGACTGAATCATGTATGCTAAGTACATACTACAAGAACCAAGTTCTTAAAGCGGCACTGGCACATTTTCACAAAATATGAAATTTCTTCAATTTGCTCTCCAATGATAGTCTAGGCCATTGGAAGAACAGAGATATATTTTACACATAAAAATAACATACTCCAAAACAGATAGGGACATTGATATGAGGATAAAGACATCCAGGTAATTTGTAGGCCAACTTTTAAGTTTTCCATAACTTTAATCAACGAATGTGTATATTACATGAATATTTTTGACTCGTACTCACTGATATTAAAACCACAAAGGTTATAGACCGATCAAACAGTGTGCATAGCGTGGAAACGCCATTTTCGTCGTCTGCTGAATTTAACGTCGCCGGCGACGTTAAATTATAAAATCGTTCTGTTTACCCATAAGGAAGCTGATTTGGTCTTAATCATTTCGGGTGAGGGCTTTTGTATATAAAAGCCTTTAATACAACCATGCAAAAATTTCGATTTTGAAAATCTTGAGGGCGCACTATTTTTCAAATGTGCCAGTGTCTCTTTAAAGGTGCATTTTGTGATCCTAGTACCCTCATTTTTAATTTTCAGCAGAAAGCAAAATTCTCTCTTTTTTTTTTGTTTGTTGATTCTAATATTGCGTTTTCATGTTATGAGCCAAGTATCACAATGCCCAATAGTCTACACAGTGTAGAAATTTCAATCAAAATAAAGAACCTATTGAATTCAAACAAGCCTATCCTTGTTGAGGGATTTCCTAAAATAGACCTATTTAAAAAAAAAAAAGAAGTCCCAGTTAGGGCTTTTAAGTTAACCCGGCCCAGGCACTTGCCACATGGGCTGCCATTCATTTTCCACAGTCCCCTACATGGATTGAATCCATGGGTTCCTACTGTCGCCCATGGAAGACAGGGTATTGAATAGCACTACTTTCGGCCTCGGTCACTGTATATTACACTATCAGCAGAGGTAAAGTGGTTTTGTGTATTGTAAATATCATGATACATCACATTCTTCTTAGCGTATCCACAAGTCACATAAACAACATAAACAACCAGCACTGCCAATCACGCCCATTGTTGAGGGTTGTTGATAAAGCTATTACATAAGGTGTGAAATGGCATGCATGAGTGACCATCTCTCAATTCAGTGGCCTAATCTTGTTATATAATATTATTGTCCAGTAATTACTCTTTATATTCAAGAAGTGCTTCTCCATGAAAGTAAACAG
>JAMKCH010047961.1:0-102652 GCA_023653785.1 Ophioderma brevispina
TCTTATTTCGTTTTACAAGTTGTCACATAAAATTTTTTCTGCTTTTATCGTTGGGTATATGTTGTGTTTACTTTCCACTTTAGTGTAATAAACTGTTCTTTTGTTATCAACTTGGTATCAAAACTCATATTTCCGTCCAATCAAAAATTGAAATCAAACTTGTTTTCCCAAAATTTTTGACAAATTGGTTTGGAATTTGTGTTTGATAACATAATTAATTTTAATTGTTTACTTGAACATTTATTTAACGGGAGTAATTATTTCTAT
The DNA here is from genome assembly GCA_023653785.1 of Ophioderma brevispina. Classification (NCBI taxonomy): domain Eukaryota; kingdom Metazoa; phylum Echinodermata; class Ophiuroidea; order Amphilepidida; family Ophiodermatidae; genus Ophioderma; species Ophioderma brevispina. The sequence continues at coordinate 268 of JAMKCH010047961.1, forward strand.
ATCTTTACCTGGACTGCCGAGTGCGGTAGCTATTAAAGGTTCGATTTTTCTTTACATAATTTCCAATCCTTCGGCTTTGCGTTGATTAATACAATAATTCTAGTACAATCCCCTGCTGTTGTACCTTCTGCTAACTCATTTAATGTTACAACAACCCTTGTGTTTATAAAATTCGGCTTGATAAATCTCTTTTTGTCGGCAAAACGGGAAAATACGTTTTATTGCAATAGTTTACACAAGTATTGTTCCAAAGAACTTCATCTAAATGGTCTTGATTTGTTCTTTTTGTTTAACTTCATTTACATTGAACCAGACTTAATTATGTTCTTATAAAATGCTGACATCCCTTGTATTCTTTTACACCTTTCTCATTTATTTCTTCATAGCTACAGTTATAATTAATATTTTATCCCAATTCCCTGCTTTTATCGTATAAAGCCATATTTTTCATACTGCTACTTCAGGATTCAACCTTTTCTTGACCCAAGCTAAAGTTTTTAAATATAGATTTGTAAGACCGCATTCATATTTGGATATTAACACTTTACGTTTTACACGCTCACTCCTTCCAAACACAAACTTAAAAAACATTGTATTTAACGTGTTGCGTAGATGTCAGGTATACTGCTATTGATCCAATAAAGACTAGTTTGGGAAGCTAAAAGTGTCTTAATTATTGTTTTTTACCAACCATGGATAGAAATGGCCCGTAGTCCATGCCCTGATCGAACGTTCAATGTTTTCCATTTTTTTATTCCCAATTGCCTTTATTTTCAATCGGTTCCTGGAATGAAATGAAATTGACACTTACGCATCCCTTCCACAAATTGAAAACAAATATTGGTGTTTACTGCATTTTGTAAAACAGAGAGACTAATATTCTTTTCCTTGTTGCTTCACTTTTTCTTTCTGCCATAGACAGCCTGGATATGATGCTGATATTTGATGCCAACACTAACTTGAAAAACAGCAGTCTTCAGCTCGCAGACCTTGCTATTTTATATTTGCTAACCTGCTAATCTACCTTTACTAGTCAGATCAATATCTCACTGCAAGCCTTTAATAGCACGCCGAATGCATTTATAATGCCTGAAAATCATGCTAGAAATAATATAAATTTGGCCAGGATTTTAACTTTGTGGCATGAGTGCCTGTCCCTCTTGCCGTTTTTACTATTTTTATCAAATTAAACCTCAAAATTGTTTTCAATTTGCGGAAGCGATGGAGTGTCCATTTCCAATGATATCTGAATATTTTATTTGGCCATTGTGTCCCTTTAAGGACTTGCCTCTTGTAACTGATCGCCGTTAGATGGTAAGGTGGCTCCTTTTCATGCAGCCTCAGCAATAGAATTGTCATCATCTTTGTCTTATTGTAATGGTTCTATATTCATATGCCTATTAAATGTTCAGGCATGTGGTAGGGAAAAGGAATTGCGTTGTATGGCTACAATACATTCACCTGTTTGGAATTCCAGAGATGCCAAATTGTACAACTAATGTACGCTTGGTATTTCTACAAAAGACCTTAAGATAGATTATCTTTGTTTCTACAGAATAGGCCATAACCAAAAAACACAGGGATCAGAATACCAGCATGACCATCACCTATCAAGGATTACAACAAGTATAGTTTACCCTATCTGCAGGCTGTAGTTCAATATTTATGAGGCACAATAGGTTCAATTTGTCCGATGAATCCGTTGTGAAACCCTATCCAATAATTAGATTACATAAGCCCGAATTTTAAATGCACGGCTCCTTAGTACCGGCAGTGAATTACCATTGTCCCCTTATCCTGGTGACGTATGAGTTGACATTGTTTATAAAGCCTATGGTTCAAATTCCCTTTTTTGCACTGCTTCTCCATTGAAGAGCATTGTGGATAATAAATTATTTTAATACGCTTACAATTTAAGTACTTTTTCTGTCCCTATAAATTCATGGGCCATCCATATCCATATCCAGGGCTTAAATCACTCACGATGGAGGAACCCCTCCCTAGAATGTTTCCACAAATCTCTATCTTTAGCCATTCTTGTCCAAAATGGACCAAGTTGTTTTGTCATTTCGTCTCTCCATCTGGTTTTTGGACGTTCTGGCTTTCTGGTTCATTCTCTGGGGGTCCACTCTCACTCTGATGGTCCACCTGTTATCCTGCAGTCTAGCAACGTGGCATGTCCATCTATGTTTGGCACTCCTATTGCAGTCGATAATATCAGTAACTCTTGTCTGTGATCGGATCCAGCAATTTCTCTTTTTATCTTGAAGTCTGATGCCAAGAATGATTCGCTCCATCTTCCTCTGTGCAACTGCAAGCATCGTGATGTTATTCAAAGCCCACGTTTCACTGCCGTATGTCATAACAGGAAGAATGTATTCATTGAACACCTTTCTCTTTAACTCCATACTTGTCTTCTTATTTTTCATGATGTTTTCCACTTTTGCAAATGCTGCCCAGCTTAGTCCAATTCTCCTTCTGATCTCAGGCAGTAAGTCACCATCACGCATCACTGTCTTCCCAAGGTAGATGTAGCTGTTGACCTCTTCAATGACTTTCCCGTCTACAGTTATCTCGGATTTCCTGGTGTGGTCATTAAACATCACTTTGGTTTTCCCATCATGCATGCTGAGTCCGACAGGTTTGCTGGTGCTGCGAATGTCATTTACCATGCTTTCAAATTCCTCTGGTGACTTGGCAATCAAGATAATATCGTCGGCAAAGATCAGGTGAGAGAGATTTTCACCATCAATGTTGAGTCCTCTTCCTTCCCAGTTCATGGGGCAACCAGTGCAAAAATTGTATTGGAAGAATTGAATTGTGGGAAGAACAGTATATACCTCCTCTTGGCTATGAGATGAGTCCTGATAATTTCAATATGGAAAACATACCTCATGAAGACTTTTTACTGATAATTAAAATGTGTGTTATTCAAGAATTCTTATGTAATACGTAACGCTTCAAGAAAATGAATATTAAAGATGAATTACGTTTTGGGCAACGAAGAATTACTAGAAAATTAAAAGGACATCGCCGGTCCGGATAAGAGAGAAGGAGGCCCTCTATAATCATAATAGTTATATTTCACCACAAGTTTGAGTGGTTTTTTACAACCTACTTTAACATATAGCAATGTGTTTTTTATCCCCAAAATACATTTGTATCAAGGAAAAAAATGACAAAAGTCTGAAAAGTTCAGGGCATGCTCTCTGGAAAAAGCAAGCTTAGAGTATTCCTCCAGTCCAATGACCAGGTATTATTGCTTAATGAAGAAGAAACAGGAAGATGTTGCCTAGATGCCCCTTTGTTATAGAGCTTGTAAGTGAGGTATATACGTGCCTTTTGTCCTTTATAAGCTACAAAGAGGGCTACATGAGGCAGCCCTGAATAAACAATACCCAAATACCATTAGCTAATATGCTACTGAGATTTGGATTTATATAAGGTCTGCACACAAAGCAGACTCTGGAATACAACACAATGGCCCATGACCGCGCTATTTATTCATGAGCAAGCTAGCTAGCGCTATGGGCTAATAAAATCACAATTCCCATGGCCGCAGTTCAATAGCCTTTCATTCCCATTGTATTGCACAAATACATCACCTGTATTTTAGTATTTATGATACCCGGATATGCAGGTCAGCTTGTCGTTAACCTGGCCCATTAAAGGCTCTGAAACTGAGCCCTGTTAGATTAGCATACCTACCACCATAGTGATGTGGATGGTATGTAGTAAAGTTGTGTTTGTTCTGTTTATGGCCAATTCCATTAGTGTTCAGGCCCCCCAGAAACAAAAATGCAAAACATGAGTTCTTCCCCCCAAAGAACAAGAATTGCACTCATATCAGTATATTGCTTACATAATATACCGCACTCACCTTGCAAAGCGGCCCATCGTGGTTCTTGGGGGGGAACGGGTTCATATTTTGAAATTTTCCGTTAACCATTGAAGCTGTATTATAAGTTTACATAAAGTCTTTTTAGGGCAATTATTGTAAAGTGGGTTTTTTGAAAACTGGCAAAAGTTTTAAACTTTGGGACAGGTCCCTTAAAAGCGTGTGAATGTTTCAAGTCATCTGCATTTCAGAAAACACAGAGGGCGTCATCCAGTCCTATCCAGCGATGTCCTTATGCCATTAAATCAACTACACCTCATGTACTCTAAAATTAATTAGTCTAGTTCGTTAGCCTGTGGATAAATTGTAACCGATGACGGTTATGTACATATTTGATAATTAGAAAAGTTCCACTAACCATGTTATCAATTCAAAAAATAAAAATAAAAATTCCAGCCTGGGGAGGAACTCCGGATTTGGCCACATAGTTGCGTCATATAGTAGTTTGGGGCTCGGCTTATATATTTTCCGAAGAATTCCGTTTGTAGTGTGAGTTCAGTACTTTATACTTAATATCATATTTCTATTTTTTTTTGTTCATTCTAATTGTCATTTACAAAAAGTAATCTCGGTCGATTTTTTTATTCTTCGCTCGTATTTTTCAACTTGAGAATTATTTCATTAACAAACCCGTAATTTGATTGTTTGAGATTTATACTACAGTGAATACTGCTATTGCTGCAATAGCGGTAACATTTTGATAGTTATAATTTAAGGAAATCAAACACACATTGGAATAGGGATTTATCAAGTGTTTTTCGTAATTAAAATCCAAGTAATGTTGATCTATATTATTCGATATTAAGGTAATGGTCTACCTAGTAGTTACTCTATTGGGGGTCTTAAGGTAGAGAGGTAATTTTTTCTGGGGTGTTTATAATTTGATCCATGGGTTTTGGTTATTTCTGTTGCCAACAAGGAGGTATAACTAATTTTGACTAATACTAAACTAAGGTAACACAATTAAGATAATTGTGTCTTTTGAATTTGGGGACGTTAGGGAGATATGAAGGGACTCTGCGTGAGGAAAGACTTTGAAAATCAGATCAGATCAGCATTCATTAGAGTATTCGATTACCTCACCGATGAGCGTAACAATTTCATTCGACTGTAGTATTTTATTAATCCAAATGAATTTTTAAGTTTTGGCAATTGATGAAACCTTCAAGCAAGAAAAGTCTGAATATTTGAGTTATAGGTATATAAAAAGCACTAAGCAAAATAGTCACTCAAGAAAAAAAATGACTGTACAAACTTAGCACAATGGTGTCGATTTTTCCATTTATAAAATAACAACACACACATAATACGGCTCAAGGAAAAAAAGTTAGATAACTAAAGAATATTATAAAAGTAGGTAGTAAGAAAATGCTGACTACTTAGTAATTTGAATTTGAGAATAAGCATGCCGTTGAGAAGTCGGAAGCAGAAATGTACCTTGCAAAAAACTTAAACAAGCCATCCATTTTCATTGGACCAAATTAAGCCATCCTATAGAGATACGTAACATGTTTACCATCAGACCAAGACATTTTCCTGTAAATTAGCACACGAGATATTTCCCTTGAAATTTCCAAGCATTTGAATGCGGGAAGTACTAAATAAAGCCAAAAATAGCACAGTAAATGAGATAATAATGGCCAAGAGCTTTGTACAAATGCGGTAAAACAGAGCAAATGATGATTTGGTCTCTAGGTTTTTTTGGGAACAGTGAGCACTCTTCAACAGAAACTGGAGACAGAACAGGAGATTCAAGCAATGAAGAATGATTAGGCATTGCCAAACAGACAATTACTTATTAAAATCACTTGTAATATTATTTCTAGCAGGGTTCTCATACTTATCACATTATTAAGACATCTGAGTAGAATCTTTACGAGTAACTTGAAAAAATCACCTAGATTTCTTAGGATTTGGGAAACCTGCTGAGAAACATAATGAGAGTAATCACGGTGTTTTTTTACGAACAACATATTTCATTGGTTACTACAACCATTAAATTTTCCCCATGCACACTCAGATTTGATTTCCTTGGCCTCGTTTGTACAGAATCTATTTATGTGTACACAATTTGCGAATACCTCTGCTCACCCATAGTACTGAAATTTCCGTTCTAACTTTTTTTTCACTTTGTACGTGTTCATGGTATGGTTAAGGATACTGTCAACGTTATTCCACCTGGCTTTACCTAAACATAACCATCCTTATGAATATTATCGAGTCTCTGTTTAAGTTACAGCATCATGATCACAACCACTTATATTAAAGGATGACTCACAAGATTGCACAAAAAGTAGCAGACATAAACACCAAGTCCAGGTAGCGGTCTTATCACATAGTAGAGGGGGTTTCCGTAACCCTGACTCCCTCGACAACAAACCTGTTTTCTGAAACACTTATGAATTTGGAAACCTTAATTCCGTGAAGGGTTTCCGAATTCATAAGTGTGGCAGAAAAAAAAAGTGTGTCGGATGGGTCAAGTTACGGAAACTCCCCATAAGTAGGCTCTATTAAAACTTGTGAGGGTATATTCACCTGAGTCACTAAATAGTGGAAGACCACCCAATTGGCATTTCGTGAGCTAAAAATTACAAGGGTCTAAGTGACATTTGGGTTCTTGTGATAAAATAATATTTTTGAAATTTACTATTGCTAAGCTTTAAACTGATATATAATTTGTTTAGGTTTTAAAATGTAAATCTGTTTAAAGTTCCCACTTCGGTGTTTTATATTGTTTTGGTGAACTCAAAACTTCCATATCTCAAAATGACCAAAATGTCAGTTAGAACCTAGCAATTCTGAACTCACGATTTTTGCGAAGGTCATTTTTACATTCATGCGAGTATTAAAATCACCCACAAGAGAGATTAAAGTACAAGTTTTTGACAGGCTGTACCTTACTTAAATGTCATAAGACAATAACACAACAACATTGCTCTCACATCATGCACTTTGGATATACATTTATTATTTATATCATCTGAGAGGATATCGAGTATTGTCACTCGAGGGTTTGAAACAAACCCACTAGGTATTTGACTCATCATTCGTACTAAATTTTACCGATAGCCCGGGGTTTTGACGAGTAGTAGAGAATTTACCAACCTTGACTAGCAAATTTCCGATTCTTAATCCCTTGTGAAGTAAATATTCTAAATCAGACAAAGTCGAGTGAAGCCTAGCTAGTTTTGGTTTACCGTACGTAGAAATGCACACGCCTAAAATATATAACACACAATCGATTGTTCTGTCTCGTATTATTTCATGAGTTGTACATGTCTCGACAAAGATTCCATACTCACAAAAGTAATCAGGTAGACAATTATGCATTTGGAGGAGTAGTCATGTGCGAATCATCGTTCCTTTCCTGACTGCGAGGTATGTCGAAATCACAACTGATGATTTCATGGGTCTACCTCATCAAGGGTGTATTTAATATTTTTGTTTTGCATATGCAAAATAAGCTGCAATTATAATAGTCGGGTATGTATGGTACACCCCCCGTGCACCCCCACAGAACTTACCCACACCAACTTTTTAGGTGCCTGTTAGTGTCCTAAAACACTTTTGGGATGTTAACAGTGAAAAAATCCCGATGCTCTCGAGATATCCAAGATGGCCGCCATGATGGCTGCCAAAATTGGTCAAAATTGAAAAAAGTCATATTTCAGCTAAGTAATACCAATAAACCACAAATAAAATGGTTAGTTATATGTTTGCAACCCTCCTAAATTCATTTTTGGTATTCTTGTTTTGCTATAATGCTTCAAAATCCAAGATGGCGGTCAAGGCCACCAAAGTAGTAAATTGTAAGAAAACGCGAATATTAGCCAAAACAATTGATGAAAGAATAAATGAGATGATCAGAGATATGTTTTATTCCATAGGAAACTAATTTAAAGCATAGTTTTGTTCGGTTTTCAATGAACTAAGTCAGCTGGCCAGCAAAATGGTCTATTTTCTGAGGAAAATATGCATTATTGACTGAAAATACTTAGTAAATGATAACGTAATCCACATTTAATTGGATTTTCCACCGCTTTAACACACATACACACTTGGTATAATGACATACAATTCCACTGTTCGATAAAGTCTCACAATCGTGTCCAACCATGTTCTGTAGGAGGCTGTATATCCGGATTATGACCTATTCCATTGCACTATCCTTTACTTGCACGCTTGTTGTGAGAGTGAGACACACTTGGTTGTAAAATAAAAGAATTCCATTTTTGTTATAAATCAGAGATATCTCAAATAAAAGCAATAATAACTTAGACGTTTTTATTTAGCGATTGTTAAGCGCTTTAACATACACTTGTCAGTGTAACTAAACAAATACCACTGACTTTGTTATAAATCTGGAGGTATCTCAAAAATATAACCTACAGGCATTTTTATAGCGATTGTCTGCCGCTTACATGGTATTTAGTTGCTGTCATAGTCACCAATCGGAACAATCGATCTTTTCCACGGAACATGACAAAGGCCCTTGACCAACCTAAAGAATGTGGTGGTGCTTCACACAAAGAAAATTCAGTAGAGCTGGCAAGAGAGAAGTAATATCTCACCTACCCAGTGTAACGCCGCAATGCCATCTAGACACAAGAGCCAGCGCCCATCTCTGTAAACCCACCATAATACGACGATAGATCATCATAACCGTACAATGGCCCCAATTCACAACACCTACCTTGATTCCATCACAACCACACCATTGTTCTAATTTCTAGCTTGCCACATTTACGGCTTGACTCAAGATTTCGAAATATAATTTTTTGTGTGTAGTAATTAAAAATAGTCAATCTAGACTAAAGATAGTTACTTAAAAATTCTTATTCCAAAGTTAGATCAATCGATTTTTCGTTCCATGCATACATCATTTATGCCCAGTAATACGAGTGCCATAGGATCCGTGTTAACAAAATTTCCGGATCCCGGAATTTTTCACAAAGTTTTGTGATTTTCTATATGACGAATTCGATTTGAGCTTAGTTATTTCACACAGTGATTAGTATATGGAGAAGCTTATGTATATGCAAAAAACGTGATTTGTTTGAAAAATGAGTGCGCCCTCATCGGAAATCTCTGAGGTCAGCCTTAAGCGACAAATACTTTGACTGCCTTTAAAGGCTGACTCAGAGATTTCCCGAGGATGGCGCCCAATTCCTAACAATAGTGTTTTTGTTTAGTCATATACATATGCTTGTCCACATAGACTCATTGTATGTGGTAAATCACAACTTTGTAATAAAATGCCGGATTTTGAATTTTTTGGTTGATACACATTCCTTATGGTACGTATACTATACCTAAATGTTAACGAAAATCCATTCATCCGAAACTTGCAATTAAGCATTTTAGGTGACTCTCTTGGTTATGAATAGTTTTGTCATTAAATACACAATCACCAAAAATATAATTTGAAATCTTCCAGTCAGCCTTTAATTCCACCACAAAATGCGACAGCACAAAAATCTCAAAATGAACCTCCACGGACGCTTTCAAAATTCAACCGTCTGTTTGTTCGCCAATTCACCATAGTTAAGTCGTTGGTTATTGAAACTCACTTACTGCATTTTTTTCAGTTTTACTTGGTCAGCGAAATCCATTTTACTTATGACCTTTGTAAAGTGCCCAACGCTCGTCTTATTTTTTTTCTTGAAAATTCGCATTCTTAACTTCTATATGCAAATGCTGTTGTGATAAGACAGAAGGCGAAGAATTAGCTAGTCAAAGAAGCGCCTTATTTTGATTTGAAGGGGGAAGCAACATAAAGAAAATATAAGGAAGGACGAGAAAATAATTTATGTGAGAGTTGTTTGATATACTGTTGTGATAATATTTTAAATGTATTAAATATACACCTGATATCTTTACCCAGTTGCACGTTGTATAACTTCTCGTAAATATTACCGCACGGTATCTTTACACTTAAGTGCATAATGGGGGGGGGTCCATGTGGACCCAGGATTTCGTTTTTCGCGCACCATGTTTTAACGCTAAATTATTTTGCCCAAGATTTTATGTAATTGCCTAAATATCAGTTGCGCATATGTTGATGGATAAACAATTCAAGTCGATCATGGCGTTTTATACTCATTAGCATAAAAAAAAAAACATTTGGGGAGGGGGCTTCACAAAATTTGTTTTGCCCTAAAATCGCACCATATAACTTTTTGAATTTTTATTTCAGCAATGTAATTGTATTGATGTCCTATGAGCCATATTTTATGGAAAAAGTCCTTCGGGAAAGTGGTTTTTCATTTTTGGGCGGGAGAATTGGGTGTGTGTTTCAAAAATCGGTTTTTGTGCCGCCATTTTGAATCTGTACAACCGAGTTTATTTTTTCCTGTTATGTTATCGTGTTGATGTACCCTATCAATGACTAGAGTTTTGGTGAAAAATTCCAATGGCAAAGTGGTTTTCGGGGGGGGGTCCACCCCTTATCCACCAACGGGAGTGCAGAAGACCTTATACACTTAAGTGTTAAAGTATGTATTCCTAGAAAGGACTCATTGTGGCTATACCTCTGCATCTTTGGAAAAAAATATTAACAATTTTGGTTCATAAAAATATGCAATAAGTAGAAAAGTCACCGTATCAGTTTTTGAGATATTTTAATATGGCTTAAAAGATATCGCTCGTTTTAAAATGTATTTTGAAAATATCTAAGATCCGAATGTTTTCTTTGATGTAACATGCATTGTTTAATGGACCGAATTGTAAGTAATAAATGAGATCTCTTGAAAGATTGACATTTGAATGAACAACGTAAACTCAAATTTAAACTTCCAAATTGCTATTTAAGAAGTAATTGCTGCAAATTTTACCAACAATAAACACGGAGACAACTGATCATTTTGCATAAAGAGTATCTAAATTTAGCATAAAATGTGAGGTTATCTTAAAGTGCAATGGTTTCAGCCTTTTAGCATCTGTGTGTACGGGGCTGTTACTTTTCTTTTTATAACTTATAATCAAGAAAAAGCTTGATTTAATGACTTGAATTTTTCGATTTTTTTCACTCCGTGTATCGAAAGAATGGATATTAATGAGTAAAATTCCGTAACCACGTTTATTTGGCTTTCTAGTTAGTTCACAATGGGTGCGGCTTCATGAAATAAAATACATTAATTAGTAAATAAAATAATAAATTAATTCGACACGATGTGAACCACGCAACAATCTCAAAAATAAAGAGTAAAATATGTTGAGTAAAATGTTAGTTCAAAGTGGAGTAAACTTTTCGCATTGCCGGGTAAGATTACCCATGTTTGACTAAGAATTTTCTTCACATTCGAGGGAGTCCCCTTATTTACTCCTAGTCCTATTCTACAGTGAAACAATATCGGTAATAACAAAAATTGACACCTGGGTAAAAAACATAATACAAACAATAGAAAAAGTTCACCCTTTATAAAGGCGCGGCCACTTTGCAATACTTGAAAGCTTATAAATCTGTTCACCAAATGATGATAATTGCTCAGTTTTCAAAATTGTCGACATTAGGCTGACTGAAATGATCACATGATGTACGAAATCTTGTAACAAGAACTATACTACGATATTTTGCAAGTTTCTGGAAATTAGGTGAACTTGAAGTGACCATTAAAATGACTCCAGAAGAGAAAGGATAGTGAATATAATCCGCCGGGAGCCAAAGTCCGGGCTCCATAAACGATAACGGAATAAAGCGTGAAACTAATGTTGCAGGAAGAGTCAACTGAATCGAGTGTCCTATTATTTACCGTTGTAGCCGGACTATGATTACGGTGGACTATACCTACTTCTACAGCGTCGTTGGATTATTTGTTCCTTCTTGTGGACAACAGAGGGCCTCTTGTGGTTTCCACGACGATATTAGTCCTTCGTGTGTAAATACGTCTTCGTAGTACAAACACTATTAAGCTAATTGGTGATTATAAGAGTACTTCTTGTAATAAAACGCGCGAGTATAGTCCGATACAGTGCTGTCATTTTCAACATAAATTTTTTTAGCAATTTGAGTGATTGTCCTTGAAGTAAGAGAATATATGCACAATATAAAATATATTTTAAAATTAAAGGAAATCAGCTTCATATGTGCATATGTGCGAACTAAAGTATTTTGTTAAAGCTTAATAGGAAAGATTTTTCTCGTGACCTAACCAGACTATAATACTTAATACTTAAATAAGCCGAAAAGTATGTATTTATATTAAAACAAAAATTTTCAGTATATTGTATTTGTTTCATTATATCGAGTCTAGCTGATAGCAAAATTCACATTCAAGTAGACCATCTGAACCACACAGATACCCATGGCTTGATATTTTTGGTATTTATTGACCTGGAATGATCCATATGACTATCGCCAGTGTAGTACTGTGAAGTCTCTGCTGCGCAATTTCAGATGGTTAGCTTAGGTTCATCAGTAATGTTGTGAAGACAAATGTTCATAAAAAATCCAAATAATACATCGTTCCCCGGAGCCCGCGTGTATCGCAAGCCATAAAGGCCATAACGTATTGCTGCAACGCGTTGCGAGAAAGTGCGATTGACTCAAAACACCCTCTAATTAAAATTATACCTATGTACCGATCAGCAAGCAGACGACACATAAATGAATGATACTGGTGGGAATATTTACAAGTCATTCTTCTTTTTCTTTAAATTTTAAATATCTTGTTTTAGGTGTAATGATAACCAAATGAGATCACATTTTAGTTGGAATTATCCTCTCATTTCTTTTAAATATTTAAATAAAGATATATTTGTCTTTAAAAGTCATTGTTCTGTCCCAATAACTCGTCCTCTTTACCTTAAAACAACAACAAAAGGCACCAAAGGAGAGACAGACCTTCCATGAGATGATTTTACACCATCAGGGTCCAGCTGCCAAGATCTTGGGATAGCTTCTGTCTGTGAAGTCAGGAGGATCTCTGAACATCGCCGGTAATGGACTACAATGGTTACGCGGCTTCTATCTCCGAGGACTTACAGTGACTCCAAGGGAGAACAGCATTAAGTGCAAGTAAGTGGAAACTGCAAACCAAACCTACCAAATCAAAAAAGAAAAAAAAAAAAAAAGAAAATCAATTTTTCAAATAACCTGACTATATATTCGTCCCATTTAGACTAATGATTGTATGCACAGTAAATCCAAGACAACATACAAATAGGCCCCGTTCCAACCGGTGTTCCAACATAAGACCCAAGCGATGCGTATAATAATGAAAGTGGCAGGCAAATAAGAAAACAAAAACCTGTTTATTTAATATACGTTTTATTCCTTTCATTAGAGTGGTACGTGAACGTACGTGAACGGGTAATGTATAGGAAGATTAAATAAAATGGGCTGGACTTTAAAGTAATGGACTAAGTGATAAAAATACCTTAGTCGCATATTTCACCTTCTTTTAGCTTTCTGACATAGTTCTAGTTTCGCTGAAGTTTCTTTAACGATCTTTTTACTAAGTAAACTTTCCTCCGTAAAAAAACCTTCCGGGAAACCATTTCTCATCCTTTCCAGGGATTACATTTGTGAAAATATTCTGCACAGTATGGCTCTAAAATTCTATGTTTATGTCTATGTTTATGTAACACCTGTCAATTTCCATCATTTAGAGCTGAAAATTGCAAGAAAATCCGATATTCCTACCTTTTCAGCGCAAAATTGTATTAGCGCCTATTTTCTGTGGAAAGAACCAACTTTGCCGACTCGCGGACTTTATGACGTTATTGTGACGCCATATTAGGTATGTTGGTATTTATTATGGTGTCATTTGGAAGAAGAGGACCGTAGCTATTCATTGGTTTCAAAATCACAAGCATCGGGCGCTTCAAAAGCCCGTTCAAAAGGAATTGCTGAGGGCGTTGCAACCACCTCGCACCCCTTGGTTAACCGTGTTACCAAAATATTGGTAATACGAGGGTTAACGAGGGTTAACTTCTACCACTACAAAAATCGGAACATTCTATTGGAAAGAAAATGGAGGAGCGTATAGCGTCGCCAAAGGTATTTAGTATTTATTTATTTATTTATTTATTATTTAGGTAGTTATTTATTTATTTATTTATTTATTTATGTGATTTATTTATTTATTTATTTATTTATTTATTTATTTATTTATTTATGTTCCTATTTTAATTTTCTTGTAAAATTACAAATGTATGAGTCTATTTACGTTTTCCTCTTTGCCTGTCTTAAGCTGCTGGACTTGGCGTGGAAGTTTTATTAATTTTTTTCAAGAAGATTATAGAGTGCCGTTGCCTTCGTATGCAGTTCATATAACTAGTGACGTATTTTTTTGGTTTTACTTTATGAATGAAACAGCTTTTCCTGACAAGATATGGTACTATTATATGCGAAACGCGCTAAAAATTGCCAATTCAAATTAGAACAAAATGGGCACGAAGCGCGAAGAAATTTCCATTTTTAAAACTAATATGGTAACATAAGAGGTTATTTGGGTCAAAAATACGCGGGCGTCAACATAAGGGATGATCGTATGGACCGAATATAAGAATATTTACTATTATGTCTCCCTATATTTGCCAAAATAAACACTATAGTTTTTCAAAATATTGTGTCTTAATGCCGTTTCCTTCTCTTAAAAACTGGACAAAATTCTTAATATTAATCACATTATATCAAGAATCTTTGAAATTAATTTGCAGACATTGTCCCATAAACAGTATATAGATTTTGGACTTGTTTACCCCTTTCCAAAATGAAACGCAAGTTCAAGATTTCTTAAAGTAGTTCTGTATATCATAAAATATATCATGTTTTGAGAAATCTTAGGCAAAATTGTTTTAAAATCTTATGTGCAAAAAAATGAAATCTCTGCCTTGAAGCAGTGAAGGTTTAATAAAACCAAGCAACCAGTATTTCCCGTTGGAATTATTAACTTAGCAGCAGTGATGATTATTAATTTTGTTTGATTAATTCATCAGAATTCAGGTCAAGTCTTTGTTTAAATGCCGCGTCAATTGTTTGCATTTACCTTTCGTGTCTTCAATTCAACCGGAACAAAACTATTGCAATAAACATATTCTTTTTTAAATCCTTAAAGAATGCTATCCCATTTCTCTTTTTGAATAATTAATTATTGCATTATTGAACAAACTATATTTTCAAAGAAACCCAGCCAAACTCTTCTTGCACAGTGTAAAAAGTATTTTCTTTTGTTTTTGCAACTGCTTAATTATTTTTAAAGAAATTAAAAAAATTAGCTTGTGTAATATAATTTAAAGTTTTTGTTTTCTCGCATCTGGATCTGTCGCTGTAGCCTTCGCTCTCACTCTCTCGTTAACTCTCTCTCCGTGTATCTTTTTCGCTCTTGTTCGTTCTCGTTCTCTCTCCCCCGTCCTTTTTTCTTCTTCTACCCATATATTATCTCCTCTTCTTCCTATGTTCATGTTCGTCTCACTTTTACAGAGCTAGACACGGATTGACGCAGGCACTGAGGTACTTCTTACACCACTGTTTTTTCAACAGTCGATTGAAGTTTGGACGGTTTCCGTAGGCTAATCTACAGTGGGTAAAAAGAGACTGACATGGCACACATTAATTGTCGTTGGCAGTCCATATGCCATCCCCTCTGGCCTTTCCACTGGCTTATATTTCGAATTTTCCGCTTTGGTCTTATATATTTTCCTGTAAAATTAATACGTTGGTATAAGCTTATCAAACAGGGTAAAACAGATTTTGTATTGGGGAGATTGAAACAATATATTTAATATATTCCATTATGTTTCCTGAGAATGCCTGTGTTTGACACATATTAATACATAATGTGACCCACTTGCATAGCGAATGCAAGGAACCCGGGCAAGAAAGATGGGGCGACACATAAAAATCGAGCTTCACCTATTTCATTGTTCCATATCGTTAAAGTTATATATATCTGTGTGCTGAGATTGCCAAAGGCTTTTGTTGTTGTTGTTGTTGTTGGTGGTGGTGGTGATGTTTTCTTCTTGTTTTGCAGTCAAATCAGGACTTAGTCATGTTTAAAATACCTGACACTACACAGACACATTAAGCTAATGGGATATTAAAATAATTAGCTTATAATTCATATTTTTTAAGTTGATATAAAAGAGCAACATTTTACTACTACCTCTTTTTCAAGTCCAACCTGAATACATAGACTACATAGCTACATAAATATGTTTAACACAGAATTTTTTTGGACTAAAAAGAGTTCATTAAGCATTATAAACTTGCTAGTTACATTTATTCACTTGATTTTTTTTTATATAAATCAAGATAATCATCGTGATTGCTTAACATCTTTAAAGACCACCAATCAACATTAATCAAAACATTGTTTCGACCATTACATTATATTTTTTGGCTTGAAAGAGTTTTTACCAGATTGTTTGAAATGAAATAAGCATTTTATCATGTTAAAGAGACACGAGGATATTTCCAGAGAGAAGCGCCCTCATTAGATCATATCTGAAGTGAATAAGCTGAATACGATGTCTTTATATAATAAGATGATGATTTAGTATTTTCTGCCGTGCACGACAGAAAATCAAAGCATGGTTTTCTATAGGGATGATTGCGATAGCAGGCAAGTTTAAAACAAATCTAGCCATAACCCGTTCCTTCTTATGGCATAATCGCAAGTTTGAAATCTTATTATTTGATATATGCAGTTCTAAGAAGGGGTTTTGGCCATGTTTTGTAAATTACTTCGGAAGAGAGAGAGAGGGAGAGAGAGAGAGTTTTTACCTGTAGTACCATACTTGGTGCCGAATTCTGCACAGTCTGTCTTTGCTCACTATGGCTGTTGTAATGTGTGGTCGTTTTTTAGGGAAATCAGGGCGTTTTCGTGTCAGTGGTGTGGGGTTTGATTGTTCATTGATATTCTAATGTATACTCTCTTAATTTAATGACTAATATTAGGAACAAAATTTTAACAAGACTTGAAGTTCAAAAGTAATGGAATTAAATAGTAAATTTCTCAGATTTAAGTTTTAAGTCTTTTTAAAAGTTTTGTTCACAAAACTAGACTTACAAACAAACGAAGGACAAAAAAATAAAATAACATATAATAAAAAAGACAACAAACAAACAAACAAAACAAACCAAACAAACACAAAAACGAAAGGCCAAACCCCTCAAAAAACAAAAACTTGACAGAAAGGAAAAAGAAAACATAAACAACCAAAAACAAACAAAACAACATAACAAAAGGTTGGTTTGCTTTATTCTTACACAAAAACATTTTAAAACCCTTTGGCCATTAATGTTGTATTTTTAAGGCTTGAAAAGATTTCTTTGAAAACATTTCACTTAATAAAACGTTTTGTTTTATGTTGAAATTTTTTACATACTTTTATCTCGAACCCCATAGACAAGGAGTTTTTGAGATACTGTTGTAATAACGTGCTTGTGTTGACTTGGTTTACAGCACCATCTTGTAAAATTTGTTTTGATGATTTTTGAGGCCTAGGGGCAGCTTATACAAGAAGAACTGAAACATACATAACTTTATGAGAAAAAACATTTAATAGTTCATTACATAAGACAAGCGCTCTCAATTTTCTTCATGTCGAATTTTTGCTACGGGTTGGATTTGTTTTAATGACCTATCACCTTTCTTTGTTAGCCTGGCAGTAGAGATGAAAATCGATTTTTAAACAAGGTTTTAAATGAATAAGCCGCTTTCATAGTTAAAATAACATTTTTTTCAAAATATTAGATCATTGTATTCATTTTATCCATACCAAGTTGAGCCGATGACGAAATCTGCCATAAATTGGACCGTCTGAACTTCTGCAACACTATGCTGTCTCTATAAGAACCAATAAAATCTTGCGGGGATTTTACGGAGACTTTAATTTCTTTTTATGGTCTCCATTAAGAACAAATCCCCAAACTATGTGTGTAAGCCCTTAAAAGGTATATAAGTTCTGCGATCGCATGCACGCACGCAATCACACACACACACACACACTCGCGCGCGCGCACACTCGCGCTCGCACACACACACAAACAACAATAAAAACCCAAAACAACACACACAAACACGAGGGAGTGCGCGATGGGGACGGGAGACTGAAAGATAAGATTGAGAAAATGAATAGAGAGCGAGGGGGCGAGAAAGAGTGAAAGCAACAACTACGATTTCTTCGAATTGAGAACTTATCTTGATTTGTAGCAAGTCCAAATATGTGGGCATACACTGTATCTAATGTTGTGCATATTCAAACACAGTTGTACAGAGTCATATTACTTAAAATGTAAATACTTCAGAAATGATTCGTTCCACATCTATCTTGCAAAGTTAAGTTTATCACGAGAAAACTGACATTTAAATGCATAACTTTCATTATTATTCAACATTAATTTCTCGTACTTCAATATGTCATAAGCTTCTGACATTTAAGAGTTTAAAGGTCCCCGGAAATGAGATGATAAACCTACTCAAAGTCTTTACGGGGCATTCCATTATATTACTCTCTGAAAAATCAATAGTTTCACTAATGATGTCATCACCAACCAAATATTGAATGCTTTCTCGTCCCTCCTTGTAGACTTGACACAAACCACATCAATTCTATTTGCATTTCCTGGGCCCTTTAACCATGCAAAAAAGAGAGTGTTCCATAGCTAATCAAAATTCAAAATTTCCATAACATAATATAACCCAGTCCACCCACAGAGCTGGTTGGGTGACCCAAGAAGAGGTATAGTGTTCTTCCCACAATTCAATTCTTCTAATACAAATTTTGCACTGGTTGTCACATGAATTTATAGTGACAAAAGTACCTAAATGCACAGAACTCATCCCAATCTTTTAATTTAAGTACTTTGGTCACTATAAATTCATGTGACAACCAATGCAAAAATTGTACTGGAAGAAATGTATTGTGGGAAGAAAACGACACCTCCTCTTGAGTGACCCATTCAAAGCTGTCAGAAGATTTAGGGAGCGGTCATTATTTACGCCAGGGGTGAAATGGAGAAATTCAACTTTTTCGGTTCAAAGGTTTGCATTTCCTCCTTAATTTACGATTTTTTTCAGTTAAAATGAAGTTCATGTTCCCCCTTTTCACTTGATAAATATATTCATATCTCCCCCTCTCGCTCACAAAATGTTTTTTTTTCGGATTCCCGTTTATTAACTCTTCCATTCCCTCTGGCGTAAATCATGACCCCTCCCTAACATCATCACATTAGTCTTCACAGCAAATTGTACGATCTAATTTCGGAACAATGCATAAGATTCATAACAAACTTTGAACCCTGGCCTATATTTTGTGCAAACAATCGATCCTTTCGTGAAAAATAGAGCAATCTTTCTTTTCACATAAATTTACATGATGTTTTATGTTTTCGCGCCAATATTCGTTGTATTTTCTCTCATATTACATTGACCTATATACTAGCAAACCTCCACTTTTAAACTATCAAAGATGTCGATATTAATCAAGGGCGAGATCGCTACGTGTGACATTGTTTATTTAGTTGACATGTACCAATTATCACTGGTCATTGATGTTAAAAGGGGACCTGTCTTTCTTACTCTGTTCTGCTGGGTTAGCATTAAATTATGTTCTGTGTGCATTATGTGTCTCTAAAGTTTTACAAAATCACACACGCAGAAACACAGAAGCATGTAAAAGATACACGAAGTGCGATTTTGTCGTCTGAAAGTCGTCTGCTTTGGTTGAGTTCGTATCGGGGGTTTAACCCTAAACATAATTGCCTACTGTTTGCACATAGGTGCACACATTTCAAAGATACTTGTAATGGTCTTTGGGTAGTTCAAGTAATCCCTCTCAAGAGTTCGGTCAACGGTCATCTAGAGGTCATTAGAGGTCATGGCCCCAAAATAGTCAGCGTTATCAAATTATTTGGTGTATCCACATATCCATATATCCACATATATTATATGGATACAATGGTCGTTGGGGAGTGTCCTCATGTGACCCTGTGGGGTGGCCTCATGTGACCTTTGTCCACATTCACAAAAAGGCATACAAAGAAAGTTACGCAAGCAACACTAAGGCAGTGGAAGCACAATATCTCCGTATGCGTGCACGTGTGTCTTCGCACATGTGTGTAGCGCAAATTTACCAAAAATTCCCGGGTTCAAATCCCGGTGGGGTCACTTGCTGAGATTTATTCGGGTACTATCAATTCTGGATTTGATCTGCATTGATTAAATACAGAAAACCGCTCTCCCTCCATGGTTCACTTTGAATTGGGCAAATAGATCATGGAAGCATCCCGTCCTTCGGAGGGGACGTTAAGCCGTCGGTCCCGTGTGCAGAGAGTCCCAACTGTACATGTACATCGCAGTCAGTGTCGAATAAGAGTGGGGTGAAAACCCCTGACTGTTCCCAATCCGCCCCAGCCGCAAAGCGAGCCATATTAGGAGCGTCCGTATCATGGATACACGCGGCTCCGGATAAGCATACTCAGTTGAATAAATCCTAACACCACCACAAGCCATTACCAATAACTTGTGGTTACGCTAAGAAGAAGTAACATGCTCGTGTGTCTTTTTTGTACAAATGTATCTTGTGCGTCTTTCCTTTTTCTTAGTGTTTATTTTAAGTCACTCAAGCAGAAACTCAGAAGCAGTATTAGAGAACACTAAGTTCGTACTTTTTAACTCCCCAGTCTGAATTGTTTAAAATTGTGACTATAAAAATAGGGTCAAACTGTGAGGATTATACAAAATTGTTTACAAACAATTTTAGACGAAAGGTAAAAATATATTTAAAAAAGAACAGAGACAGACAATCGAAAAAGAGGTCAATGTGGCCGTATACCACCCGACTACTATTTTTAGTGAGGTCCCCCAGCATCTACCTGTGATTGTTACTGAAAATGTTGACAGATGGCGAGAATTTTACACGTATGTTGGGATTAAAGAAACATGCAACAAAACAAACACGAACAAAGAGGTTCCATTCATTCTTTCTTCCCTTGAAATGGCTTGAACAATGACCTGAAGTAAACGCCTTCAACACATCTGCGTCAAGTTGTTGTTTTTTCTACATCAATAAATACATAAAGAAATGATAACAAACCTTTGTAATAGGAAGTAGCTATCGTATATAAACATTAAAGGCTGACTCAGAGATTTCGAAATATATATATATATATGTTGTGTAGTAATTAAAAATAGTCATCTTGAACTGTAGATAGTCACCTAAAATGCTCAATTCCAAAGTTAGAGATGAATCGGATTTTCCGTTTTCATGCAGTCAACATTTACGCACAGTATAACAGTCCCATAGGATATCGTGTATAACAAAAAATCCGGATCCGGAATTTTATAACAAAGTTGTGATTTTCTATATGAAGGACTTCGATTGAGCTTAGTTATTTCCACACCGCGATTAGTATTGAAACAAGCAATATGTATATTAAAAAAACATGATTGTTTTGAAAATGAGTGCGCCCTACATCGGGAAATCTCTGATTCAGCCTTTAAGATATGCTTATTTGTGGGATACCTAAAGAGACTTTGATGAATGTACATAAGTTCATCATGGTATTCTTTGCTCTGATTACCATTTGTGTAAACCAGAGGGTTGGTGTTTTGAGTCTAATCCCACAATGCACCAGTTTTGTGAAAGTTCACTCAATAGGGTCAGTGATCCCATAAAAATCCTATTCTTAACACATAACAATCCTAACTTTAACCCTCATTTTAGACCACAAAGCGTTAGGACTTAGGGGGAATTTTAGTATGATATGAAATATTTAGCTTCTTAAACTTTTTAAAACACTTTTTATCTAGAAGTACTGACTGGTGTGTACAGTACCGTATAGGAACATTGCAATGCATCAGGGATTGATTCAAAACACCCTCTGGTGGTAAACCTAAAACTTGTCTATGTGTTTAAGGTGTTGGTAGTAATTCTGATGGTAACAAGACGAAGGCTACGGTCTTCTTCCGATGTTAACGGCTTGTTATTCTTCTTACCAAGCGTAGATTTGGTGACAGATTTGGTTTCCTGTTAATAATAGAGAGGCACCTTCCACCAGTGTCTTTAAACAGCTCATGAAAACATACTTTCTGATGTTTAAAATTTAGTTATCTTTAGAGCTACCTTTCCTTATTATGCTGCATATCATGTTTAAGTATTTGTTGTAAGGTGCCGTTGTGTTCTCTGTAAAGCGCCATATAAATGCATTTAATATTAATCTTAATTTTAATTTTAAAGTGATTATGAAGCATTCTAACAGATAATTAACTGTATTGATTCATTTTGCTCTAAATTTAAGTTTATTTTACTAATACTTTTAGGCCTTCAATTTTAAGAATAAAATATTAATACAGTTTGTTCTACTAGTTACAGTTCTACTAGTTTGTAATATCAGTAGCAATGGCATATAAATGACACTCCTTGAGCAGTGCGCAACCTGTTTTTGTTGTGGAAAATGTTACACAAAGTTTGATAAAGATCGATATAGCTGCTGCTTTTGATGGCGATATGTAACTTTAGTAATAACTAACATGCAAAATAATTTTACTGCTCTGTTGATGAGTGTAGACGTCTGTAATAAATTGCAATGGAAGAAAACCCTGACTTGGGAATTATTTGTCAAAATAGGTCTTTTGAATCTTTTACCACTTTGTAGAAATTGAGGAGTTCCCCCTGTGCACGGCCCTGATTAGAATTCCTTTACATGTATTGATTTATACTTATATAGTTAAAGGGATGTATACATTTTGTGCCTGTACTTTTCTTCGACATTACACTTTTTAGGGACACCTTCCTTTGAAAATCTTTAGTGAATTAGTGAATTGGGGAGTGCGTTACACCCCCTCCTCACCCCACAGCACCCGCCCAGATACCACCTTCCAGCTTCGGCCCTGCCTCTGAGTAACCGATCTGATTAACGGACCATCTATTGTCTGTACGCACATCATGCCTTCCCTGCTAAAGCAAGACAGCTTTAGAAGTCTTACAAAACACGTGTACCTCTAGCATGTTGGAAGGCGTATTGTCTGGCAGACAGTACATACGCAGCAGAAGTGTTGAACACCGCGCCGAATCACAAGAATTTTGAATATGTTGTGTGAAACATACTGCCACCGTTCAGCAGTGCATCGAGAAAGAAGATAATGACGTCAGAATTTCGTACTTGATATGTCTACTTTAGTATTAGATTTGCCTCTAGTGTTGTACCAAATCAAATTTCATGTTTTGCTTGCGTTAATATCACATTTTAAAGTTCACGAAATTCTTCCAGGGAGAAAAAACCTGGCAAATGTAAAGTATACCGTATTTTAATTATATACAATCTGCTTATAGCCAGCCGACTTTACCACAATGGGAATTGAATGCAAAATGACGAGTGTTACAGTTTAAAATAAATGCATCAATGTATAGCTAATTCAACACAACTTCAGATAAAAGCCACTCACGTGCAAGAAGAGTCGCGCACAATTAAACAAGATAAACCTTTTATAAAAATCTGACTATTAACTGAAATGTGCAGGTTTGCAAGATAATTCAATCTTTTATTGCTAAATTACGTACACTGAGGAGACGGGATTCTCCCATAAATTGCAAACGAGACTCCCAAGTATCTGGGTTTTCTTGCACAATACCGTACATTGCCCCATTCAGGGTCCATAGTTTGTAATTGACCACTTTATACAAGATGCTTTTAGGAAATATTTCAACTTAATAATGAATTACACCTCTGTAATCATGGTCTGGTCATATACCGTATTCTTTTGGGGAGCCTGGATTTTTTTCACGCTTCAATCCATCCTACTCTCTTAAAGTGTACTAACAGGCTAATTTTTAATTTAAGTATGTTATAAAAGATGTCTTTGCGGTCTGAAAGAAATAATATCTACTGCAATATAGATTGCTTTATTAGCAGAATTAACTAATAAATGTAGCCCATGGAGGTCGCCATGTTCGGCATTGGTGACGTCGCTCGGCATTGGTGACGTTGTATGACTTTGTAAGCCAATAGATAAAAACAGGTGTATAAGGAATGTCTAGGGTACTCCTGGTCAGAAAATCGGATGATATAGTGTGTTTTGGTTTTTCCAGTAGAAAAGCAGTAACTATCGATTAAAAACTGGGGCGTATTCTTGAACAGAATATAAGCTAATATAGCTGAAAAGGTTTGGTTATGGCATTCACTTGTCTTTCACTTGCTACTTATTTCAAGACACACTATGTACTCTATACCATCATGTTTTTCAATTTTCTCGTGGGCCGATCAAATGGCTGCAATCATACGGAAGATATTATAAACGTTTTACTTTGATATCAATAATATAGTGTCATTTTTCTGACTGAAAGACATTCATTTGAACAAACGTATTTATAACATGTTGCAGCGCAAATTATATTACCCTTGCATTTCGCTTTAAGTTTCAAGATCTCTTTTGTTTTCCCGAGAATGGTGGCCCTCAAATATCTGACAAAATCATATTGCATAAACATAAGGCCTTGTCTAATACTCTTCACTGTTGTGAAAAGCTAAGCTCCAATCGATTCCGTTCATATAAAATCATCACTATTTTTTTGTATTTCCTAAATTCCGGATCCGGAATTGTGTAATACACAGTATCCTGGACTCTATAATATACATACATGTTTACTGTATCAAAAAATAAAAAATTCGATTCACCACACCTCAAACTTTGTAATTGGTAATTGTTGGGTGGCTATCTTTAGTTCACAGTCAACTATTTCTAATTATTACACCCAAAAAATACATTTCAAAATCTCTGAGTCAGCCCTTAAAGGTTTTGATGACCCGATCGACAACCTCGTCTCCCCCCTTTATTCAATCCAAATTGAGATTTGGGAATCAGAACGAAAGTTCCTATCTTTTCTTTACGCCAAGTGAGTTTTAAGGACTGAGCAATGTTCGTCAAAATGTGGTCGACCACATCAATTATCACGTCACTGTCCTATGGCGCAAATGTTAGGACTGTAGTTGTAGTTACACATTTCCTATTTCACTATCACAAAAAGTTGGACCGGTTAGAACTCACACTTTGCAATTAATTATTGTTGGTGATATGCTTTCAGTGAGGGGAGAAAACATCATATGAAAAGTCCAAGTCGAACCCACTTTGAAGTGTGAGAAATAGCACCTCTTTTAGGAGTTTTTGCCTAAACTCTTAGTCTCTTATTGACTCTTATTCCATTGGAAACAAGACTCTACATTTATTTCGAAGGAAATAATATTGAATTGCAACACTTTTGTTTTATATATCAACGTGAATCATTTCAAAACATAAATGTCGATGCAAACAAACAAAAGCTAAAACGCACGGCATTTAAGACCCTTTAAATAGTTTGCACCATTCAATGGTATCAACATTCAAAAGTCTTGGTAACTTATTTCTAACATTTCAAATTTTCCCTTCGAGTCATAATCGCAATAACGAAGTTCAGGAAAGATTGCGCTTCAAGATATCCGTATCTGACTTGACTAAAATTAAGATGTATAAGCAGCAATTAACATTTATCATGAATGTTCACATCAGGAACAAAATGCCTTCTCAAGTGAAGACATTTAAGTAGGTCCCTTGAAACCAATGGCAAATACTTTCCTTACTTCAAGGGCCTCTTCCGGCAATAAGGTGTGTCAGAAAATTTACTATAGCTCCAGTTGATTTGTTAAATCAGGTACAAGTTTGTTACCTCAAAATACCTCTGGGCTTCACAGGGTCGGTCAACGACTGATTAGACTAATTACAACATAGCTTGCATCTTGTATCTAAGTCTGCGGGTAGTGCTAAGAAGCAAGTATGTAAAAAACAAGCTATTAGTTCCTTTCGCCGTAAACAGCAAATGCCATTTCATAAATACCTTCAACATTCGTGGCCGCTAATCTCCAGTCTGTGCCGGAGCCATGCCACCGACTGCATACAGATAGCTACTCTCTATGATAAGAAAAAACATCCTCGAGGAAATTGGCAGACCAGCATCTGCCAAAACTGCTTAATATAAAAACTGAGGCTCAGTAAGATAAGTATGGCCGAGACTGAAATGGAAAGATGTTTAGAGATGTCCCGTCATTCAATAAAATACAAAGGTGGTGGTTGAAAGTAGTTTTACTAACACTTCTGTTATAAGAAATAAAGTTTTACTTTTTCATTTTCTGCACTAGTTCCTCGTCTTCTATTTAATTTCTGTATCATTTTCTTATTATTTCCACCATCTTCTTCAATATCTTTTTCTACTTTTCATCGTTCCCACCTTTATTCTCATGTACAATCCTCTATAATTTTGCTACCAAAACACAATGGTGGTTACTTGGTATCAATGAATAAATACTTGCCCATTTTTCTCGATACTTTTTTTTATATGAAAAGTAATAAATAATTTGACTTCCACTGTAGGATTTTATTTTCTTTAACTAAAATGACACAAATGATGACAATAAATCGATGCCATCTGGTTTTTCATTTTTGGCGACGGGAAAACCCTTAAGGAATTGCAACAAATCCTCCTCAGACTAGGGTTGACTTTTCTTTTCTTCCTTTTCTGCTTCTTCTCCTTCCACACTTTCTTCACATCAGTTTGTCTTCGACCATCGTTTTCGAATAGAATGATTTCAAGATATTGCTATTATACAAGTAGTTTGAGGTGAAATATTGACATAACCCGCAAGGCAATTAAAAAAAAGCCTTCCAAAAGGCGCAAAATATCAATTCAAACCGGGCGGTAACAAATAAATCGCATGTATATTGTTGATTTCAAATGATAAAGGCCGTATTTTGACTGCGCGCTTTTTGATTAGAAAGTATAATCAATGGCGAAGTGAACGTTTACAGCTTGTTTTCTTAACAGCAGGAAAGGCATGTAACATTCTTAGTCTAATATTGCTAAGAAAAACATCCTGAGTTGATGCACGGACAAGACGGGTCTTTCTGTGGCGAGAAAAATTAAATGTTAAAATCCTGCACGACTAGTTTAAATATGTCAGGCAAAGTGTCGGTTTTAATCTGTTCAATATACAATCGTTCCACATTTATGACATGAAAAAGAGCGTTGACCACCGTTTCTCCTCTGAGGCGAATGCGGCTGGGAATCGTATCTGTAAAGCACGTTTATTTAACTGATGTGGGTATTCCTATATTAACTTCCCATCTCTCACCAATCGATTTACGATGGTAACATTATTTAATAAAGTTTGAATTATTTAAACAATCATTTCAAAATTAATTTGAGCATTTACTGTTATTCCGGTGTAAAAGCAGATATAGTCCGCTTGGAACCATAGTCCGGGCTCCATAGACGATATCTGAATAAAGCGTGAAACTAATATCGGTTGATGAGTCCGGCGGACTATTAAATATCTATACTGGTAGTGCAAACAATTTACAATAACAATCTGAGTTACTAAAACTAATATTTGTAATATTTACTTACTTACGTCAACACTTCACCAATGCAACTAATTAATGGACCTCCACACGAGACTTTTGGAACATTACGTAATAATTTTATTTGGATGAAAATGTTTGCGCACGCTTGTGTACACACACACATAAACACACACACACACAACGAATTTTATACCTTTAAATTTTCTTTTCGAATTTAATATAACTTCTAAATTGCTGGTTTTACACTTAGCAATCACTTTATTTTCTTTTCTATTATAGTGCAAACGCTTTCTATTCTTCACGTCGGCAAAATTAGAAAGTGAGAGATGATTTCTGATATTACATTTTCAACTACCCGAGTCCCACAATTGACTGAGTATAAATGAAAACGAATTCCCAAGCACACACCTGGCTAAATTGTCCACGAATTGATTGAAATGAACAGTCATTGAAATTAACAAAGTTTTGTCAAAATTATTTGTTATTCTCTTCTGTAACCAAGACAGTGCAACCTTTAAAAGTGTTAAAACTTTGATTATGTACTTTTTTTAATTATTAGCCGAATTCGATGAGGTGAGAGAGATACCACGTCTAGCACTCACATAATATGTTTTAGGTATAGGCCATTTTATATTTGAGACAGTGGTATTGATTCGCGAATGCTATGATTATATAGATGTATTAGATGTATACCTAGCAAAAAAAATAAAATAAAGATTATAAAGAAATGATCTTTTGAAATTTTATGAAATTTGCTTTATGTTTGCTACTTCCTTTTAATGTTATGATTATAGATGTATACCAAGCTAAAAAATAAAATAAAAATCATAAAGAAATGAGCTTTTGAAATTGTTTGAAGTTTGCTTTATGTTTGCTACTTCCTTTCAATGCTTATAATCAGCTTTGGAAATCGGATGGACCTTAAAAAACTAATACTGTAATTGGTTTGTTTTAATTGGGCAAGCACAATTGACACAAACACACAGAACCGGGGTAAGCACAGTGTACCGCACGCTGTCATTGCTAGTAATCACGAGTAAAACTCACCGTGACCCCAAATGTTACCCTTTCTCTCTTCCCCAACAACAACAACAACAACATTTTATGATGTAAAATGACCTATGGACTTACTTTCGAAACGAATAATAGATAATTTCAACTATACATTATTTCACGTTTTAAGTACACTGTCGCTCATAAAGTTGGAATAAAATATTTTTACCACTTTTTATGGAATGATTCGGACAGTGTGATTTATTTATGACATCAGGGTGTATATCGCAACACTATTTGATTGATCTGTCTCTTACGAACATATCACCATGAACTTAGTCCACAATTAACCCTTTACGAACTGTGTCCTTAGCCTGAAAGGAAAAAGGGGTATTTGAACAGCAGATTTAAGGATTTTGTTAAAAATTTTTTCACATCAGTAAGTTTTACAGATAACACATTTTTTTTGTTCAATCAGTCACTAATATCGAGTATCAGTCGGTGATCATCTCGTCTGGTAGTCAATTGTGGTCGTCCTGGAGATTTTCGTGACCTCAAATGACCCACCTCTCGATAATGTCTGAGGATATTACAGACCGTACTCTGAGATATCCCGAGTAAATCAGCGACTTTGGCTTCTTGTACCCTTCCCGTCGGAGTGCAAGTACTCTTCGGCGTATTGACAATGCCGTTGGACGAGGCATAGCCTAGGGAACCTCTGAGTCTGTTTTTGTTGTAAAGGTAACAAACAAATCTGAAAAACGCGGGCTCGTTTCACACAGGCTTGGAGCGGGGAAAAGGAACAACCAATAAACGTCTGGCCCCTTATAGCTCCCACGAAAGGCATTGTTACGTAATTCAAAATTATGCATGGATTCACTTCACCTGGGTAGTGAGGACTCATTATGTAATCATTCACCTACTCTAATGTGACTCCACTGCCCTTCACATATTAGTCCAAGATTAATAGATAAACACCCGGAAATAAATAAGCCATAGCTGAATTTTTCAGGATAGTTTCCTAATGATGTACGGAACAACATATAAAAAGTCCCCAAGTTTCATCCTTGTGCTAATTGAGGAATAAGGGAGTAAAGTTTGTACAGGGGGCCAAATTTTAAAATGTTCCAATTGTGTACAAATGCATACCATCGTTTGTGTAATGTCATACGAATTTAAAAAAAAGTATAATTTGCCCTATGTAGGGTTAATGGTTAATTAACTATATGGATATATCGGTTCAAGGTCATATTGGGGGTAAAGGTTCAGAATGCTCCAATTCTTTTCAAAAGTCTGTCTATGTATTGGTTTCGTTGTGTATAAACAGAAAATATATATATTTAAACAGTGTGAGTAATTTCCTTGCATAGTTATAGGGCTCACTATGACAGATTACTACACGGTCTATGGAAGATCACAAGCCGCTGCCCTGTAAGGTCGATATTTAAAAGATGTAGATGGGGGAATGATTTTATTTCACTTTAATATGACCGTTCAACATGTAAAAGTAATTTGGAATTAGTTTATATTATATTAAAATCGGATTGTGTTAAAAAATTTCCCCCACGATGACCTTGAGCATTTTGGGCCTGTAATCCAAACCTAAAGGTCAAAAGTAAGGCAAACTATACATCAGCGAGGCTAGAAGAATGCAATAGTCAATGGTTTAGTTCCATTGAATCTTTTTAAATTTTTTACACTGTATAAACTTGGGGACTTTTGGTATGTTGCTCCTCACAACATTAGAAAATTATCTTTAAAAAAATCAGACATAGCTTATTTATTTCCGCCTTCTCGCTACACAGATGCTAAAGTTCCTGGGCTATATAGGCCATCGCATCAAAAGAAAAATGCTTGGAAAAGGACATTGGTTACGCATGTCGGTGAACTAACTGATATATGCATAGATAAACAGTAGATATTATACATTTCAATATTGTTGGGTATGCCAAGTCTAAGGTTGCACATTTTCTTCAAAATAAATAAATTGTCATCTCAATTCCTTCCTTGAAGTGACTAGTGGATGTACATCATACGATATTTACTCCAGCAAACAACAATGCTATTAATATTCATTAAGCCGCTCGGAATGCAGAAGACAAAGCACTGCAGACTCTTTTTTCTAGACGTGCAGAGCCATTGTTACTGCCCATGCAGTTGAAAAGGCTTCTAGGTGTTATCACCATCCCGATTTAGACCGAGCTGTTTTTTTTTTCATACATTCTTTCATGGCTTTTCATCTTCGTTTCATTTTCCAATAAATGATGAAGTATACGGTCAAAGTTAGTTGAACTCACAATGTAGTATGATGTACATCACTGGTCACTGATATTCAGGGGAAGTAATTGAATGACATTTCATCAATTTTAAAAGAAAACAATACCCGTGTTTTATCCATTACAAGTATTGACATGGATTATGGATAAAAGATTTATTGGTTGTATTGTTATATACCCCTGCATAAAAAAGTTTAAGTTGAGGGTTATATATGCTCATTTGCTGCTCGTTTACCATCTGAAGGTAATTCAATCAAATTAGAAATCAAATTCATCCAACAATGCATGCCAACACACTTCTTTCGGTGATAACATAATAATCACAACCATAAACTTGCTTACATTGGAGGGCTTTCAGTCCATCTTTATCAACCCGGTGAAACGGGTGCTATTAAAGCAGTCGACCGGCTGATCTTGAATGACCAATTTGCAATCTGTTGTTGCTCAATATAAAATCCAGAAAAAGTACAGAAATAAAATCAACATCATTAATGCAATGGTCCATGTTTGGTGAGGAAATGTGAAGAAAAAAAATCCGATTTTTAAGCGAAAGATTGTGCTCTTAGAGACAATTTCACCTTAGGTACCAACATGTTATAACATTGACACACAGCTCGATCAAGAGTTGACTTTTCTCTACAGTCTAATGCAGATCGATGATCCACTATTTGTTTATGACAAATGTCGTTGTTTCAAAGCGTAGACATCATTTTGGCTAAACCGCTGTAAGGAAGTTTCTATCATTCACAAACAAATCCAACTGTGCCAAATCTTGAAATATTAACAACGTGTATTGCAACACATGATGGACACCTTCTCTAACACTTGGGTGTATTTTCTAACACACTTGTATTAGCCATGTGCAGACGACTAGAGTGGTGTTGTTGAATGCATTATCGTCTCAGTATTCATATGAATAGGCACATTCAGCAGCACGCCAGTCAAATGTAAATCATCACCTAATGATATAAGAACTCAACTATCACCGTTCTGACAATGATTCTCGTAATTGCTTTAGCTAGGGACAGAATTAGGCGACCAATTACATGTGTTGCCGACTGTTAAGGTATCATGTCATTTACGAATTTATGATTGTGTCTAGCGACTTATGCAGCCGTCAATGGGAAAAATGTCCCACACTCTTCACACTTCACACTGCTTCACCTTTTGGTGTCGACTGTTGAGTCAAAGATTCACCTGAGATTTATTTTAAATCAAGATTCATGATCAAGTCAGATTTGTTACGTCAATAGGTTGTTTTCTGTATAGTGTTCAAAAGGTAGTGATCAAACACAAGGTAAAACCAACATATCGGAAGAGATTACGATGTCCCGGATTTTTATACCTGAAGATTCGACAGAGGCCGTCGAATCACAAGGACGGTAGTCCTTTAAATGCTTGGTCTTGTCCTGCATTGACTATGCCAACGCCTTACTATACGGCGTAAATGAAATAGATCTCAAAAGGCTCCGGCGCTTGCAAAATAAAGCTGCGCGTTTGGTGTTCGCCTGCGGTCGTAACCAGAGTTCGATCACAACGTTTGATCACTCGTCACTGGTTGCCTGTTAAGAAACGCATCAAATACAAAAATCCTTCTTTATATGTATTAAGTCCCTTCATGGACACGCTCCATCATACCTTACTAATGGTAATGTGTTGGAGAGTAATTATAATGGTACAAGACGAGGCTACGGTCTTCTCCTTCTCTTCTTCACGGATACTGCTCAACATCCCTAGTGGGACAAACCGGGCAGGAAGTGGTGTGCGCAATGACTGCTGTATAGTCTTAGTCTTTACTTTATTGGCTCATTAAGTAGTTTGACACAGCTGATTTAAACTGGTCATGTACTGTTATTGATGATATGTGTTCCGGCAAATTATTCTGGTGTCTTATTGTTCTAGGTATGAAAGAGGCAATCGAGGCGTGTGTACCGACACGTGTATTGTACCGACAAACGAATGTACCGACACGTGTATTGTACCGACAAACAAATGTACCGACACGTGTATTGTACCGACAAACAAATGTACCGACACGTGTATTGTACCGACAAACAAATGTACCGACACGTAACATAACATCGTCGTAACGTAAACCCCAATTTTTTTTTTTTTTTTTTTTTACAGTTGCTGCCAGAATTGTTCAGAGGTGGGCAACGCGCGCGTCGTAATATCTGCATAAAAGGGGCGGAGTCTATGGGTAGTCTCATTCGCGATTAACCAATGAGGAGGCCGGCCTATTCGACAAGCCAATCCGGCATTCACTTCCGTGTTGACGCACGTCACGCTCGGCGCACGGTAAATAACTCTGAACAATTCTGACAGAGAGTATATAATGGTACAAGACGAAGGCTACGGTCTTCTCCTTCTCTTCTTCACGGATACTGCTCAACATCCCTAGTGGGACAAACCGGGCAGGAAGTGGTGTGCGCAATGACTGCTGTATAGTCTTAGTCTTTACTTTATTGGCTCATTAAGTAGTTTGACACAGCT
Organism: Ophioderma brevispina; assembly: GCA_023653785.1. NCBI lineage: Eukaryota > Metazoa > Echinodermata > Ophiuroidea > Amphilepidida > Ophiodermatidae > Ophioderma > Ophioderma brevispina. Next base: position 33,267 of record JAMKCH010047961.1, read on the forward strand.
GATTTAAACTGGTCATGTACTGTTATTGATGATATGTGTTCCGGCAAATTATTCTGGTGTCTTATTGTTCTAGGTATGAAAGAGGCAATCGAGGCGTGTGTACCGACACGTGTATTGTACCGACAAACGAATGTACCGACACGTGTATTGTACCGACAAACAAATGTACCGACACGTGTATTGTACCGACAAACAAATGTACCGACACGTGTATTGTACCGACAAACAAATGTACCGACACGTAACATAACATCGTCGTAACGTAAACCCCAATTTTTTTTTTTTTTTTTTTTTACAGTTGCTGCCAGAATTGTTCAGAGGTGGGCAACGCGCGCGTCGTAATATCTGCATAAAAGGGGCGGAGTCTATGGGTAGTCTCATTCGCGATTAACCAATGAGGAGGCCGGCCTATTCGACAAGCCAATCCGGCATTCACTTCCGTGTTGACGCACGTCACGCTCGGCGCACGGTAAATAACTCTGAACAATTCTGACAGAGAGTATATAATGGTACAAGACGAAGGCTACGGTCTTCTCCTTCTCTTCTTCACGGATACTGCTCAACATCCCTAGTGGGACAAACCGGGCAGGAAGTGGTGTGCGCAATGACTGCTGTATAGTCTTAGTCTTTACTTTATTGGCTCATTAAGTAGTTTGACACAGCTGATTTAAACTGGTCATGTACTGTTATTGATGATATGTGTTCCGGCAAATTATTCTGGTGTCTTATTGTTCTAGGTATGAAAGAGGCAATCGAGGCGTGTGTACCGACACGTGTATTGTACCGACAAACGAATGTACCGACACGTGTATTGTACCGACAAACAAATGTACCGACACGTGTATTGTACCGACAAACAAATGTACCGACACGTGTATTGTACCGACAAACAAATGTACCGACACGTAACATAACATCGTCGTCGTAAACCCCAAGACAGTAGTAGTACTGTAGCAGTAGTATTGGCCAACTGACCAGTTATTAACCAAATGTTATGAAGCTCTCCGTATTTCATATTCATGCACCACACCCTCAAAACAACAGCTTTTTAGACAAATGTACCAACGGAGCGTTATGTACCGACAAAACATCTCGGTGGGGGGGGGTTTTTTTTTTTTTTTTTTTTTTTTTTTTTTTTTTTTTTTTTTTTTTTTTTTTTTTTTTTTTTATATATCCATAGATACAATGGTAGTTGGGGAGAGTCCTCATCATGCGACCCTGGTGGGGTGTCCTCATGCGACCTTTGTCCCCATTCACAAAAAGGCATACGAAGAAAGTTACGCAAGCAACACTAAGACAGTGGAAACACAAGTACATCTCCGTATGCGTGCATGTGTATCTTCACAGTAACATGCTTTTTTGCACAAATGTATCTTGTGCGTCTTTCTTTTTCTTTTGTGTCTAGTCACAAAACAAAGTTCTTTCACAAGGAGGAAGATGGGGTATAGATGACTTTTTAGTGTTTCTTTTAAGTCACTCAAGCGGAAACTCAAAAGCAGTATTAGAGAACACTAAGTCCACACTTTTTAACTCCCCAGTCTGAATTGTTTAAAATTGCGACAATCGAATAGCAATAGGGTCAAACTGTGAGGATTATATCAAATTGTTTACAAACAATTTTAGAAAAAAGGTAAAAAAATCAGTGATAGGCAATCGAAAAAGAGGTCAATGTGGCCGTATACCACCCGTCTCCCATTTTCAGTGAGGTCCCCCAGCATCTACCTGTGATTGTTACTGAAAATGTTGACAGATACGGCAAAAAGGCGAGATTTTTACACGTACGTTGGGATTAAGGATTTTGCAACCAAACCAACACGATTCTTTCTTCCCTTGAAATGTCTTGAACAATGGCCTGAAGTAGACGCCTTCAACAAATCCGTATCAAGTTGTTTTTCCTACATCTATACATAAAGAATAGGTTCCCATATTTACTCTATTCATGGAACCACCTATGCGTGGTATACCTAAAGAGACGTTGGATGAATGTACACAAGTACATCATAGCATTCTCTGCTTTGGATAGTAATTCTGATGGTACAAGACGAAGGCTACGGCCTTCTTCCGATGTTACACGACTTGTTACTCCTCGTACCAAGCGAGATTTGGTGACAGATTTGGCTTCCTGTTAATATTAGAAAGGCATCTTCCACCAGTGTCTTTAAAGAGCTCTTGAAAACATACTTTCTGATGTTTAAAATTTAGTACCTAGTTTTCCTTATTGCGCTGTATATCATGTTGTATATTGAACTCGCATTTTAAGTAATTGTTGTAAGGCGCTGTGTTCTCTATAGAGCGCCATATAAATGCATTTAATTTAACCTTAATTTTAAAGAGAAGCATTATGAAGCATTCTAACAGATAATTAATTGTATTGATTCATTTTGCTCTAAATGTAGGTTTATTTTTATTAATAGTTTTAGGCCTACAATTTTAAGAACAAACATATTTCAACAGTACTACTAGTTACAGTTATACTAGTTTGTAATATCAGTAGTAATGACATATAAATGACACTCCTTGAGCAGTGCGCAAACCTGTTTTTGTTTTGGAAAATGTTAAAAAAGTTGATAAAGATCGATATATATATATAATACTTGCTACTTTTGATGGCGATGTGTAACTTTAGTAATAACTAACATGCAAAATAATTCCTAATTAAGAAGTAATTGCTGCAAATTTCATCCAAAAGGAACACGTAGACCACTGATTATTTGGCATAAAGAGTATCTAAATTTAGCACAAAATGTGAGGTTATCTTAAAGTGCAACGGTTTTCAAGGTTTTCTGTGCGCAAGGGTTGTTACTTTTATAACTTATAATCAAGAACAAGCTTGATTTAAAGGTGCAACGAAAGATTTCACATATCAGGTGTCTCTTAAAAAAATCGAAAGTACTGATTTTTGCCCTGATGTAAAGCTTTCCATCAAAAATCTACCCCTATGAAGGATTAAAGCTGAGGGATAGGAAATGTTTATGTGGTGCAGGTTACAAAATAGTGAATTATTTAAGTTCGTATAAGAGCTAATACGAAATTCAGCCTATGTTTTGTACTGAAATATAGGCAAATCAAAATCACCTCTTTTCTCTCTTTTAAGAAATTTTCTGTAGCCAAATACAAAGTAAGAAATCTATTGAGAGTCTAATCTATCTGAAATTACTATTATGACACAATATTTGGGTGCCTCAAAATCTCTCGTTGCATCTTTAATACAAAGAACGAGGAAAGGGATACATTCTGTGCCTGTTCTTTTCCTCGACATTACACCTTTTAGGGACACCTTCTTTTGAAGTGGGGACTACGTTGCACCCTCTCCTCACCCCGCATCACCCGCCCAGATACCCCCTTCCAGCTTCGGGCCTGCCTCTGAGTAAGGGGCGACATCAAAACCCAACCACCTGTTGACCGGTTCCCTCCGGTTCCAAGCGGATCTCATTGTTTAGAAATATAGAAACCGGCCAGTACCGGACGAAACCGCCGGTCAGTCGGAGGTTGGAATTTGAAGTCGCCCCTAACCGATCTGATTAACCGATCATCTATTGTTTGTACGCACATCAAGCCTTCCCTGCTAAAGCTAAACAGCTATATAGACAGCTTTAGAAGTCTTACAAAAGACGTGTACCTCCAACGTGTTGGAAGGCGTCTGGCAGGCAGTACATACGCTGCATCGCCGCACCGAATAATAAGAATTTTGAATACGTTGTGTGAAACATACTATCATTTCAGCAGTGCCTCGAGAAGGAAGATAACGACGTCAGAATTTCGTACTTGATATGTCTATTACATTTGCCTCTAGTGTTGTACCAAATCAAATTTCATGTTTTTCTTGCGTTAATATCACATTTTAAAGTTCATGAAATTCTTCCAGGGAGAAAAAACCTGGCAAATGTAAAGTATACCGTATTTTAATTATATACCAATCTGCTTATAGCCAGCCAACTTTACCACAATGGGAATTGAATGCAAAATGACGAGTGTTACAGTTTAAAATAAATGCATCAATGTATAGCTAATTCAACACAACTTTCAGATAAAAACCATTCAAGTGCAAGAAGAGTCACACACAATTAAGCACGATAAACCTTTTATAAAAATCTGACTATCAACTGACATGTGCAGGTTTGCAAGATAAATCAATCTTTTAATTGCTAAATTACGTACACTGATGAGACGGGATTCTCCCATAAATTGCAAACGAGACTCCAAGTATCTGGGTATTCTTGCACAATACCGTACATTGCCCCATTCAGGGTCCATAGTTTGTAATTGACCACTTTATGCAAGATGCTTTTAGGAAATATTTCAACTTAATAATGAATTACACCTGTGTAATCATGGTCTGGTCATATACCGTATTCTTTTGGGGAGCCTGGATTTTTTTCACGCTTCAATCCATCCTACTCTCTTAAGTTTCAATGTCTCTTTTGTTTTCCCGAGAATGGTGCCCTCAAATTTCTGACAAATCATATTTTTGCATAAACATAATGCGTGTCCAAGTACTATTCACTGTGTGAAAAACCTAAGCTCAAATCGATGTCCTTCATATGGAAAATAACAGTTTTGTTTTAAAATTCCGGATCCGGAATTGTTGTAATACACAGTATCCTTTGGGACTCTATACTATACATAAATGTTTACTGTATCAAAAAAGAAAAATTCGATTCACCTCAAACTTTGTAATTGGTAATTTTGGGTGGCTATCTTTAGTTCCAGTCAACTATTTCTAATTATTACACACAAAAAATTACATTTCAAAATCTCTAAGTCAGCCCTTTAAGGTTTATGACCCGATCGACAACCTCGTCTCCCCACTTTACTCAATCAAAATTGAGATTTTGGAATCAGACGAAAGTTCATATCTTTTTCTTTACGCAATTGAAGTTTTAGGACTGAGAAATGGTTCGTCAAAATGTGGTCGACCTCATCAATTATCACGCGCTGTCCTATGGGCCAATGTAGACTGTAGATGTAGTACACATTTCTATTTCTACTATCCAAAAAGTTGGACCGGTTTAACTCACAATTTGCAATTAATTATTGTTGGTGATATTCTTTCATGTGAGGGAGAAACATCATGTGAAAAGTCCAAGTCGAACCCACTTTTAAGTGTAAGAAATATCACTCTTTTATGAGTTTTTGCCTTAACTCGTAGTCTCCTATTGACTCTTATTCCATTTGAAAAACCAGACTCTACAGTTATTTCGAAGGAAATAATTTGAACGGAACACTTTGGTTTGTTTTATGATTCAAAGTGATTTCAAAACATAAAGTATGACGCAACAAACAAAAACTGAAACGCACAGCATTTAAGACCCCTCTAAAATAACTTTGCACCATTCAATGTATTCTACATTCAAAGTCTTGTAACTTATTGCCACATTTCAAATTTCGCTTCGAGTAATAAAAGGAAAGATGTGCTTTAAAGATATCCGGTAGCTGACTAGACTAAAATTAAGATGTATAAGCTGTGACGTTATATACAGAAACAGCTAGTACTTGCAACACAGCGCATCATTAAAACAATCCATGAATGTGCACATCAGAAACAAAATGCCTTTCTCCAAGTGAATATATTTAAGTAGGTCACTTGAAACTATGCCAAATACTTTCCTTACCTCAGGGGCCTCTTCCAGCAAATAAGTTGTCAGATATCTACTCTACTCCAACTGATTTGTTAATCAGTGTACAAGTTTGTTGCCTCAGAATTATCCTTTAACTCTCGGGCTTCTCAGGGCCGGTCAACGACTGATTAGACTAATTACAACATAGCTTGCATCTTGTTATCTAAGTCTGGGGTAGTGCTAAGAGGCAGTATGTAAAAAACAAGCTATTAGTTCCTTTATCCTGTAACAGCAAATACCATTTCATAATACCTTCAACATTCGTGTCGCTAATCTCCAGTCTGTGCCGGAGCCATGCCAACGACTGCATACAGATAGCTACTCTCCATGATAAGAAAAACATCCTCAAGGAAATTGGTAGAATAGCATCTGCCAAAACTGTTTAATATAAAAACTGCGGCTAAGTAAGATAAGTATGGCCGAGACTGAAATGGAAAGATGTTTAGAGATGTCCCGTCATTCAATAAAACACAAAGGTGGCGGTTGGAAGTAGTTTTAGTAACACTTTTGTTATAAGAAATAAAGTTATATTTTTCATTTTCTGCACTCGTTCTTCGTCTTCTATTTAATTTCTGTATCATTTTCTTATTATTTCCACCATCTTCTTCAATATCTTTTTCTACTTTTCATCGTTCCCACCTTTATTCTCATGTACAACCCTCTATAATTTTGCTACCAAAACACAATGGTGGTTACTTGTTATCAATGAATATACTGGTCTTCCATTTACCTCGATACCTTTTTGCTTTATATGAAAAGAAATAGCTATTTTGACTTCCACTGTAGGATTTTTTTTCTAAAATACCACAAAAGATGATCCTACAATAAATCGAATCCATCTGGTTTTTCATTTTTGGCGACGGAGAAAAATCTTAAGGAATTGCAACAAATCCTCCTCACACTAGAGTTGACCTTTCTTTTTTTCTACTTCTTCTCCTTCCACACTTTCTTCATATCAGTTTGTCTTCGACCATCGTTTTCGAATAGAATGATTTCAAGATATTGCTATTATACAAGTAGTTTGAGGTGTAATATTGACATAACCCGCAAGGTAATTAAAAACGCCTTCCAAAAAGCGCAAAATATCAATTCAAACCTGGTGGTGACAAAAAAATTCGCATGTACATTGTTGATTTCAAATGATAAAGGTCGTATTTTGACTGCGCGCCTTTCGATTAGAAAGTATAATCAACGGCGAAGTGAACGTTTACCGCTTGTTTTTCTTAACGGCACGAAAGGCATGTAACATTCTTAGTCTAATATTGATAAGAAAAACATCCTGGGTTGATGCACGGACAGGACGGGTCTTTCCGTGGCGAGAAAAATTAAATGTTAAAAGCCTGCACGACTAGTTTAAATATGTCAGGCAAAGTGTCGGTTTTAATATGTTCAATATACAACCGTTCCACATTTATGACATGAAAAAGAGCGCTGACCACCGTTTCTCCTCTGAGGCGAATGCGGCTGGGAATCGTCTCTGTAAAGCACGTTTACATAACTGATACGGGTATCCCTATAACTTCCCATCTCTCACCAATCGATTGTACGATGGTAACATTAATTTACAAAGTTTGAATTATTTAAAAAATTATTTCAAAAATAAATTGAGCAAATTCGTTCTCTCCGCTTGGATCCATAATCCGGGATCCATAGACGACAATTACGGAATAAAGCATGAAACTAATATAACTTGATGAGTCCGACAGACTATAAAAACGCCTACACCTGTAGTGCAAACAATTTACAATAACAATGTGAGTTACTAAAACTAATATTTGTAATATCTACTGACGTCAACACTACACCACTGCTACTAATTAATGGACCTCCACACGAGATTTTTGGAACATTACGTAATAATTTCATTTTGGATGAAAAGGTTTGCGCGCGCTTGTGTGTACACACACATACACATACACAAGCTGCTTATAAGCACCCATACAGTACTAAACACACACACACAACGAATTTTATACCTCCACACACACGCACGTGCACACACACACACACCTACACACACACACACACACACAAGCTGCATTATATGCACCCACACTAAACACACGCACACACAACGACTTTTATACCTTTAAATTTTCTTTTCGAATTTAATACAACTTCTAAATTGCTGGCTTTACACTTAGCAATCACTTTATTTTCTTCTTTTATTATAGTGCAAACGCTTCCTCTTCTTCACATCCGCAATATTAGAATGTGAGAGATGATTTCTGATAATTTACATTTTCAACCATAGGCCAAGAGCATTAGTTCAAAATGGCCTTAAAGGTGGACATGGCGGATAACAAGCTGATTTTTTCAGGGTAGGACCAGGAATATGTGTAGAATAACATACTAAAAGTCCCCAAGAATCCCAGTTGTGGAACTTTGAAAATCCAAGATGGCGTCCAAAATGGCCGCTATTTCCCATTTTTTTTTTTTTTTTTTTTTTTTTTTCGAATTTAATACAACTTCTAAATTGCTGGCTTTACACTTAGCAATCACTTTATTTTCTTCTTTTATTATAGTGCAAACGCTTCCTCTTCTTCACATCCGCAATATTAGAATGTGAGAGATGATTTCTGATAATTTACATTTTCAACTACCCAAGTCCCACAATTGACTGAGTATAAATGAAAACGAATTCCCAAGCACACCCCTGGCTAAATTGTCCACGAATTGATTGAAATGAGCAGTCATTGAAATTAACAAAATTTGGTGTAAAATATGGTGGTATTCTTTTCTGTAACCAATTCAGTGCAACTTTAAAAAGTGTTAAAGGGGCATTTCGTGATCCACAGCCTCGTCCCCACGACTTACCTAAAAAATGTTGAGATTTTTATATCATCTGAACCGATAGCCTTAGTAATCCACGTGTGCCCAATCTTACGTGCAAATTCGGTCGCATCTGTAAGAAATTCGCAATTTTGTATTTTCTGTCCGTAAACGGACAGAAATTACAGCACAGTAGCCTATGGGACCGTGGGAAGCGAGCAATTGCTCATAACACAAAACCGCAAGATCGGGATCAGCTCAAATTTTGAGAATAAGCTTTTCTCAAGGCCATTTAGTGATCTATGAATAAAACAGAAGGTGCTGAAATCACGAAATGCACCTTTAAATATTTGATTATGTATGTTTTTTTTTTAATTATTAGCCGAAGTCGATGAGGTGAGAGAGATACCACAAGCACTCACATAATATGTTTTAGGTATATGGTATTTATATTTGAGGCAGCGGTATAGATGTATACCTAGCTAGCTAGCTACAAAAAAAAAAAAAAAAAAACTATCATAATTTATATAAATGAGCATTTTGAAATTTTATGAAATATGCTTTATGCTTTAATACTTCCTTTTAATGCTTATTAATCACCCTTATAATCAGCTTTTGTGTAGCGGATGGACCCTAAAACTAATACGAAATTGGTTTGTTCTAATTGGGCAAGCACAATTGACACAAACACACAGACACCGAGGTAAGCACACTATACCGCACGCATCGACATCGCTATTATTGTTCGTAATCACGAGTAAAACTCACCGTGACCTAAATGTTACCCTTTCTCTCTTTGCCAACAACAACAACATTTTTATGATGTAAGATGACCTTTGAACTTACTTTGGAATTATTTCAACTATACATTTTCTTACGTTTTTAAGTGCACTGTTGCTCATAATGTTAGAATAAAATATTTATGACATCAGCTATATCGCAACATTATTTGATTGATCAGTCTCTTCCGAACACATCACCATGAACTTAGTCCACGATTAACCCTTTACGAACTGTGTCCTTAGCCTGAAAGGATAAGGGGGTATTTGAACAGCAGATGTAAGGATTTTGTTACAATTTTTTCACATCATTCAGTTTACAGATAACACATTTCATGCATCGAAGTGTTTAATAGTACTAGTATTAGTCACTAATATCGAGTATGGCCACCCTCTGGCATGAATCAGTGCGTCAAGACGTCGCGGTATAATGTCCACAAGGTTGTTAATGATATCAGTGCCTAAAACATCCCAGGCATGCTCGATAGGGTTCAAATCCGGGCAGCAAGCAGGCCATTCTATCTGCTCCACCCCCTCTGCCTCAAAAAACGGTCTCACTATAGCGGCCCTGTCGGCGTGGCGTTGTCGTCTTGCAGTCATCTCGGAGGTTCTCACCACGTAATCGACGAACCCTTTGTCTTCCATCTTGTTGGTCAAGGATGTAGGGGCTCTCGTCCATAAAGACAACATGTCGCCAGTGTCCGAGCTGTAATCTTCTGTGCTCCCTAGCCCAGTGAGGTCGAGCGACTCTGTGGTGAACGGTTAGGCGTAGACATTTGGTCATTATTCTTGCTCGGTAACCATGTTGGTGCAATCTCCGATTTACAGTTTGGCAGGAAACGTTGATTCCACTGTGTCTTCTCCACAAACGACGGGGACTGCTCGTTGGCATTTTCCGGGCTCTACGGCACAGATTAAGCAGTCGGCGATCATCTCGTCTGGCCTCAAATGACGACCTCTCGATGATGTCTGAGGATTTTACAGACCGTACTTCGCGATATTTCGAGAAAAATCAGCGACTTTGGCTTCTTGTACGCTTCACGTCGGAGTGCATGCACTCTTTGGCGCATTGACAATGCAGTTGGACGAGGCATAGTCTAGGTAACCTCTGGGTTAGTTTTGTTGTAAAGATAACAAACAAATCTGACAAACGTGTGCTCGTTTCACACAGGCTTGGAGCGCTAAAACAACTAACAAACGACTGGCCTTTTATAGCTCCAAACAAAAGACATTGTTACATAATTCAAAATTATGCATGGATTCACTTCACCTGGGTAGTGGGGACTCATTATGTAATCATTCATCTTATCTAATATGATTACTGAGGCGTTCGAATAGAAAAACGTTTTAAAATTAGTATGAAAAAATATTCCAACTTTATGAGCAACAGTTTAAATTTTAAGTATTTATTCAAACGGATCTTCAATAGGACAATGAAGAAAGATAATTGAGATAAGTCGCTTCACATGGGCGTTAACTCCCCTCCACTTATCGCATCAAAGGGAAATGCTCGGATAAGGACTTTGGTAACGCCTATCGGTGAACTAACTGATATATCCATAGATTAACAGTATAGATATTATACCTTTCGATATTGTTGAGGATTTGCAAGTCTAAGGCTGCCCACATTTTCTTCAAAAATAAATTGTCATCTCAATTCCTTCCTTGATGTAGGACTAGTGAATGTACATCATGTATATTATTCCAGCAAAACAATACTGTTTAACAGAATAGATAACATTAAGATTCTATTTCTATTTGGACGAAATCGGAGTGGATCCCGCTCTGTTCGGATTTCCAATGTCTGGGCAGAGGGCCATGAGCCCGCTCTGTCTGGCCACAGGGTCCTGACGCTGCGACAGATGGCGTTCTAAGAAATCCATTCACTTTTCTTGTTGATGTTTCTATTCCGGAATTTCTTCTTGGACAAAAAACCCACCCATCTCGCCCTTTCGCGAAGGAGTTTTGGGGTAACAATGATGGGAATGAGTAAAGTTTCTCAAAGAACTACGATCAAGATTGGATGACTTGTACCTCCTTCATCAAATGCAAGAATAGAATAGTGAATGAGGTCAGCCTTGACTAAAGATCAAGATTGGATGGGGTGTACCTCCTTCATCAAGTGCATGAATAGAATAGTGGAATGAGTTCAGCGTTACTAAGCTTCCAAGATGGATGAGTTATAATCTTCATAAGTGCACGAATAGAAAGGGTATGAGTTCCGCCTTGCTAAAGATCAAGATGGATGGGTTATACATCCTCATAAGTTGTATGCGTTATAACCTCCTGCATAAGTGCAAAATAGAATAGTGAAGAGTTCAGGCTTCACTAAAGATCAAGATTGGATGAGCAACAGTGTAGATTTAAGTAGTATTCAACGGATCTTCCAAGGGACAATAAAGGAAAGATAATTGAGATAAGTGGCTTCACATGGGCGTTAACTCCTCCACTTATCGCATCAAAGGGAAAATGCTCGGATAAGGACTTGGTAAGGGCCTATCGGTGAAACAACTGATATATCATATATTAAACCGTATAGATATTAGACCGTTCGATATTGTTGAGTATTGCCAAGTCTAAAGGCTGCACATTTTCTTCAAAAATAAATTGTCATCTCAATTCTACTTGGATATTAGGGACTAGTGAATGTAATCATGCTATAGTTATTCCAGCCATAACAAAGTGTATTAACAAGAATTAGATAACATTAAGATTCTAATTTTAGTTGACGAAATCGGAGTGGAATCCCGCTCTGTCAGCATGTCATGTCTGGCATAGGGCCATGATCCCGCTCTGTCTGGCCAGGGTCTTGCCGCTGATCGACAGGATGGCGTTTCTCATAAATCATGCAACTTTTCTTGTTGATGTGTCTCGTCCGCATTTCTTGGACAAAAACCCACCAATTCGCCCTTTCGCGAAGGAGTTTTGGGGTAACAATGATGGGAATGAGTTAAGTTTCTCAAAGAACTACGATCAAGATTGGATGACTTGTACCTCCTTCATCAAATGCAAGAATAGAAGAAAGATAGTGAATGAGCTCAGCCTTCCCTAAAGATCAAGATTGGAGAGAGTTGTCCCTCCTCATCCAAGTGGCATGAATAGATAGCTGAATGAGTTAGAGCCTTTACTAAAGAATCAAGATTGGATGAGTTATACTCCTTCATAAGTGCAAGAATGAGACAGTGTATGAGTTCAGCCTTGACCAAAAAGATCAAGATTGGAGAGTTATACCTCCCTCATAAGTGCAATAAAGAATAGTGAATGGAGTTCAGCCTCACGAAAGTCAAGATTGGTGATGTTAACCTCCATCATTAAGGCGATATAGAATAGGTAGGCGTTCAGCTTCAGTAAAGATCAAGATTGGATGGTTATACCTCCCTCATAAGGTTGGATGAGTTATTACCTTCACAGTGCAATAATAGGAATGTGAATGAGTTCCGCCTTCACTAAAGACTATAATTTATTATTGGACAGTTAAACCTCCTCATTAATTATAGGATTTGTAATATGTAATGATCATCAATTTTTTCTATGATTAAGTGCAAGTATATCACATCTTTATTACATTTGTTAATTCACAGCTGTTGGTGACATAGACGGTTCACCACTTGGTATCAGTATCAACAGACACGATAATTAAGTCGAAGCATGCAATTTAACATGTCTTATATGAAAGATAATTGTGCAATAATTGCTCAGAAAACTTACAAAAATTGAATACAAAAATTGTCCCTTGGTTAGAAAAATGCGGACAAAACTAGGTTATTGAGGGAAATTCAGTGAAAATCCAATATGGCGGCCATGAAGGGGAGTTTATAGGGTAGTTAAACAATGTCAGAAAAAGATAACTATATCGAAGCCATGCAATTTACATGTATTATATGAAAGATAAGTGTATAACAATTACTTCTAGACTAAAAAGGAAGACAAAATTGCCCTTTGGTTGAAAAAAGCAGTAATCTAGAAAATATTGCCTTTAAGTTCAAAATCCAATATGGAGGTCTGAAACAAATGTCCGGTGCCTAACCCTGGATTATGGACGCATCAATAAAGATTGGTGATTGGACCGCATTCGTTGTGTGCAGGGATTCCCTTCAGAGTCCAAATATTATTAAGCCGCCCGGAAATTGCAGAGGACAAAACACTGCATATTCTTTTTTATCTCCATCGTGCAGAAACCATTGTTACTGCCCATGTAGTTGAAAATATTTCAGATGTTATCACCACCCCGATAACATCAAAAACGAGTAATTTTTGTTCATACATTTCTTTCATGACTTGTGTTCATCTTCGTTTCATTTTCCAATAAATGAAGAAAAATATGGTCAAAGTCAGTTCAACCCACAGAAGAAAAAAATATACATACCCGTGTTTTATTCATTACAAATATTGACATGAATTATGGATAAAAGAACCTATTGGTTGTAGTCAGTGTTTTAACCTCAATTGCACAAATTTTTTTTTTTTTTTCATTCTCATTTGCTGCTATTTTACCATCAGAAGGTAATTCAATCAAATCAGAAAGCAAATTAATCTAACAGTACATTGGAGGGCTTTCAGTCCATCTTTATCTACTCGATGAAAGAGGTGCTATTAAAGGTCCCAGGAAATGCAAATAGAATTGATGTGGTTTGTGTCAAGTCTACAAGGAGGGACCAGAAAGCATTCAATATTTGGGTTGGTGATGACATCATTTGTGGTACCATTGATTTAATAATTATGATAATAATGCGATTTATATAGCGCCTTTTACACAAGAAGACAAAGCGCTGTTGCCTATAATATTACGCTGCCATCAAGAAATCGTCACAATCATTTCGCTTCACCTAGGTCGGCAGCCGGCCAAACGCATAATCCTATCAGCACTTAGATTGTAATATTCCCCCTAAAAGCTACACGAATATCGCTTGGATCGACGAGACAAGTGAGGTAAAGTGCCTTGTGCCTTGCCCAAGTGCACAACACATTGGCTACAGCGGGACTCGAACCCACAACATCCAGATCATGAGTCGGTCGTCTTATCCACTGGACCACACTGTGCCCACATTATCCACTGGACCACATGTGCTCTGATTTTTCAGAGAGTAATAGAAAATTCCAGGTGATTGGTGTAAATATATTCATGACACTGACTGAAAATCAATAGCTTCACTAATGATGTCACTGATAGTGTATTGTTTTTTCTGGCCCTGTTTATTGGAATGGAATGTCCCATAAAGATTTGGAGTAGGTTTATCATCTCATTTCTTGGGACCTTTAAAAGAGCCCACCGGCTGATCTTGAATGGCCAATCTGCAATCTGGTGTTGCTCAAGAAAAATCCAGAAAAAATACAGAAATGAAATCAACATTATTAATGCAATGGTCCATGTTTTGTGACGAAATGTGAAGAAAAAAATTGATTTGTTCTTAAGCGAAAGATTGTTGTTAAGTAGAGACAACAATTTCACCTTAGGTACCAACATGTCATAACATTGACACAAAGCTCGATCAAGAGTTGACTTAATGCAGATCGATGATCCACTATTTGTTTATGACAAATGTCGTTATTTCAAAGCGTAGACATCATTTTTGACTAAACCACTCTAAGGAAGTTTCTATCATTCACAAACAAATCCAACTGTGCCAAATCTTGAAATATTAACAACGTGTCTTGCAACACATGACGGACACCTTCTCTAACACTTGGGTGTATTTTCTAACACACTTGTATTAGCCATGTGCAGACGACTAGAGTGGTGTTGTTGAATGCATTATCGTCTCAGTATTCATATGAATAGGCACATTCAGCAGCACGCCGCACGCCAGTCAAATGTAAATCATCACCTAATGATATAAGAACTCAACGATCACCGTTCTGACAATGACTATCGTAATTGCTTTAGCTAGGGACAGAATTAGGCGACCAATTACACGTGTTGCCGACTGTTTAGGTATCTTGTCGTTTACGTATTTATGATTGTGTCTAGCGACTTATGCAGCCGTCAATGGGAATACTGCCCCACGCTTTTCAAGATTCATGACCAAGTCAGATTTGTTACGTCAAGATTGACCGCAGTGCAATATGTTTTCTGTATAGTGTTCAAAAGGTAATGATCAAACACAAGGTAAAACCAACATATCGGGATAGATTACGATGTCCTGGATTTTTATACCTGAAAATTCGACAAAGACACAAACAAAGACAGTAGTCCTTGAAACTGCAAGTTCTGTGTTAAATATAAATTTGGTTCTTCTGAGAGTAGATATCAACATAAAATAAGTTTTCAAAAAGTTTGATGTAAGTGCAAGGTTCATTCTTTTTGCCCAGTTTTCCGCGTGTTTTGAAAAGAATGTTTTGCCCCTAATTAATTTGCAGCCCAAATAATAATTTTCATTTTTTATTTCTGATTCGGTGTTGTCTTATAACCCTTTACATGTGGTATAAATTTCGTGCAAATATTCTGTTGGCAAAGTACAATTAAATTTTTCAATTGAAAAGTACCTAATCTTTAACTCATTGAGTATCATTAGGTTGTACTTGGGCGACGCCTGCATTCTGCATGAATGCAAATGTTGATTCATTTCGAAAGAACGAAATGAAACACTTCACAATAGTGCAATTAATAAAATAATGGTTTGACCTCAAAATAACATTCATTTGTAGGGGAAGGGTTTGTACAAGGGGAAATATAAAGTAGGAATAATTGTACTGAAATCTATACCAACATTTTGGCCATATCCTAAGGATTAAAAAAAGGTAGCGTTTGTCCTATTTTTGGGTTATAGTTTAATAACTATAGGGCACTAAAGGTTCAAGGTCATCCTACTTCACAATGCTCCGAGTCTTTTCAAATGGTCCCAAATTTTTCGTATAGTCCCAAAGGACCAGGAAATATAATACTTGCACTCATTGTATCATTTGGTCACACAAAATGTAACAATGGTCTACATACCTATGGGTTCATTTATCCTAAAATGTCTATTGCAGAGCCAATATGCATTTTCTGTTATGGGATGTGACCAGACTAACAATTTGAGACTAGTTTTGTCAAAATCGGAGTGCTCTGAAAAAAAACCAAAAATACTCCATAAAGGCCTTGAAATGTTATGAGCTTATAATCCTGAAACTAATATGACCTTACATATGGCAAACTATACTTTTTTTTAATCCTCATCACCAGATGAATAAGGTGTAGGTTTCAAAACAATTTGACCTGTTTTACTTTTGACCCCTGTTCAAAACTCCCCCCCCCCAATTTTTTTACATCCCCATTGTTGATTTTTTCTAGACTTTTGACACATTATTCTGTGACAATTTAAAAGTATGATAAAACAAAATTCTTTCTGTTGCCGTTTTTCTTAGCCCCAAAACAACTTTCTTGTGGGTGAGAATTCCACAAAACTTTTATCCAGAAACTTTCGCTCAGCCTGAGAGCACAGGAGACTGAATACATCAATGGCAGACATTCAAGGTTATTAAGGTAAGCCTTCACTTATATCTGTGAGATGGGCGGGGGATTTTATGATTTTTTTTTGACCGGGAGCATAGTTTATACCGGTATTTCAGTAGCAAACACAGGGGAGAGCAAAAATTGAGAAAACGTGCGAATAAAATTAAGCAAAAAGAATCCGAAAAGTCACTCATTTTAAACAAATTTATTTGCTTGTGACGTTTTGAAGAAAGTGCGGTTTCTAGTGAAACTAGAATGGCAAACCCGTTTTGATCCAGACTTTGAAGATTCATGACAATGCAAAGCAACGAACATGATACCTAACGCATTTTTCTAATTGGAAAATGTCTACTTATTTATGTTTGGTTATGTATTTACTGTCAATAAATACAAGGTCACCATAAACATCGTCGATTACTATAAATATAAGCAGTTCTTAATAATCTGAAGACCGATAAAACAAACTGTATCAGGTCAACTATTTGTGTGTACAAAAGCTACCAGTAATTATAATGAATGCGTTGTAAAGGGAGTAACTACGTTTAATCTAAAAGCGCAAGTGGATTTCAAATATTCCATAATGTAGGGAATGAAATTCAAGTAAATATCTGGTAGTGTTTTTTTTTCCCTTGTAGGTATAAAATCTAAGAAGAATGTTCTATTTTCGTTACCCATTTTGTTTTGAGCTTCTAACGAATGATAGGTCTATTATTCTTAAGTTAAGGGAGTTGTCATTATTTACGCCATGGGGAATGAAGGAGTTGAGGGGGGAATACGAAAATAAAATTTTAAGCAAGGGGAAATACGAAAACTTTTTACAAGGAGAGATCGGGAACATAAACTTTTAAATTGAGAAATCTCGTAAAATCGGGGAAATACGAATTTTGTGAACGGAAGCGGAGGGGGAAGACCAAAATTTTCGCCGCAAAAAAGTGAAATCCTCCAACACACCCTGGCGTAAATAATAACCGGGGACGGATTAGTGACCTGACATATCATGTAGTTTCACTTTACAAATATGCGTCCTACAAAGCATGTCAACATGTTGCTTATTTCGAATCCATCAGAGTAAATGTGGACAGCGACATCATTTAATGATGAGTTTGTTCACACAATCTTTCTATTTTCTGATTGAAATTTGTCTTCAAGCTCTTTTTCTTCTATTTTATTTATTGTTGTTTTGTCTAAAATATTATGCTAGATTGTTGGTTGTCTTTTTTTTTTTTTTTTTTTTGGGTTTAATCCCACAATGATGCTACACGCATTATACCTTTAGTTTCTTGAACCTTCAGGTGAAACTGGCCCAAGTGGTATTTTATCCTTTCTGTTCAACTGACAATATCTCCGCTTAGGGTCCATCAAATCGGATGGAATAAAAGCGAGGATTTAGCTTAGGATCTTGTCTAACAAATAAAATCAAAATATTTGGCAAAAATGCACCATTTATATTTTTCATAATTTTTAGTTTGATTGTATAGTTTTTATTAGGACAGTCTGTAGGTATAAAATCTAAGAAGAATGTTCTATTTTCGCTACCCATTTTGTTTTGAGCTTCTAACGAATGATAGGTCTATTATTCTTAAGTTAAGGGAGTTGTCATTATTTACGCCATGGGGAATGAAGGAGTTGAGGGGGGAATACGAAAATAAAATGTTAAGCAAGGGGAAATATGAAAACTTCTTACAAGGAGAGATCGGGAACATAAACTTTTAAATTGAGAAATCTCGTAAAATCGGGGAAATACGAATTTTGTGAACGGAAGCGGAGGGGGAAGACCAAAATTTTCGCCGCAAAAAAGTGAAATCCTCCAACACACCCTGGCGTAAATAATAACCGGGGACGGATTAGTGACCTGACATATCATGTAGTTTCACTTTACAAATATGCGTCCTTCAAAGCATGTCAACATGTTGCTTATTTCGAATCCATCAGAGTAAATGTGGACAGCGACATCATTTAATGATGAGTTTGTTCACACAATCTTTCTATTTTCTGATTGAAATTCGTCTTCAAGCTCTTTTTCTTCTATTTTATTTATTGTTGTTTTGTCTAAAATATTATGCTAGATTGTTGGTTGTCAGCTTCTCACAAATGTCATGGTAAGTAGCCGAGACAAATGTTATCCTCCAGCAGGTTGTCTCGAATATTTATAATCAACTGAGTTTGGCTCCTTGTACCATTAAAAAGTCATCACTTTTATTCAAGAAATTGAATCTGCCTGAAAGCATCTAACTTACATTATATGACTAAAATCAAGAAAGGTTCTGTTCTTATTATTATTTGATTTTCTTCCCTCCTACCTACTTAACAGCTAAATGGTATCATTAATAATTTACACAACAAGCCACTACAAATTATATAACTAAATTCATCTTGATCACAACACATCAAATTGTGTACCTGGGACTTTCGATCGAGACTTCGACCTTCATCACCAGAGTGACCTGATTTCTGAGTAGGTGACCTTTGAATACGTGACCTCCAATGGGGTCGTATACTTTAAAGTGTTACATGTGAATAAGATCACAAAGTCTAGTATCTATACTCTGTTACTAGAGCAGGAGCCTCATAAGGAATTCGTTTACCCCCACTACAGAAAAGGTTTAACACCTTTGGTAGTTAGTTTGGACCCTCTACATCAATGCTAGGTAGTTAGTACTCTCACAATGTGGTATCACCTTTTCAATAGGGCCAATTTAAGTTTACACAGGGGTCAAACTTTTAAAATGCCCCAATTATGTTGAAATGTATGGCATATAGTCCATCTAATCATAAGGGTTCCAAAAATGTACAGTTTGTACCATCTACGACCATTGGTTTTGGAGTTATAGGGTAAAATGACTAATATGTTAAAGAAGGTCAATCTCAACTTGTACAGGGATCAACATTAAAAGTTAATCTGATTATATTTTAAATACTTGCAAATTATTGCCTGAGGTAAGAGGACTCCCAAAAAGTATAGTTTTGATTATGTTAAATGTTTACTCGCATAACATGATAACTATACATTGCAGATGGTACAAACTATTCCTTATTTTGACACATTAAGCCAGATGAACAACTTCTTTCATTTTTTACCAAAATTGGAGCAACTTCTGATTTTGCCCCCTTTTCAATTAGAAATGGACTTTTTATTACCATTTTAGCTTTTTGTTACCCTATAACTCAGGCGCATGTGGTCCAGTGGGGACAACGACCTACTCATGGACCAAAGGTCCTGGGCTCGAGTCCCACTGAGGTCAATGTGTTGTGCACTTGGGCAAAGTACTCTACCTCGCTTGCTTCTCTCCACCCAGGTGCAAAATAGGGAGCTGTTAGAAATATTGTCCATTGAGCGCCGTACAAAGGTATGAGTATGCCTTGGGCATTTGTAAGGCAGCTGACATATTCTAGTGGCAGCGGAAAAAATGTAAAGCACTTTGATACATTGTGAAAGGCGCTATATAAATGTCGACCTTTATTTATTTATTTAACTCCCAAACCAATGGTCATATATGGTACAATTGGAATCCTTATGACTAGACGGACTGCAAATATGGCAAATATTTCAACATGATTGGAGCATTTTAAAAGTTTGACCCCTGTGTAACCTTAAATTGGCCCCTAACGAAAAAGTGACACCATGCACAGTTTCAGAGTACTAACTACCTAGCGTTGATATAAAAGGTCCATACAAACTACCAAAGATGTCAAACCTTTTCTGTAGTGATGGATAAACGTTGAAGTTTGACCTGGGTCCGTGCTCCTCCTCAATATGCTTGATGTTCTTTATGGCACCCTGTATAACTTGGTGTTTACAGATCTAGTAATAGTAGGGCAGACGCATGGCAAATTCTGGGGCAATTGAGAATTTCATGATAAATCTCCGAAATTTGGCATAGAGTTAACGAACGTCTAAAGAACGTTTTTATTTTATTATAGGGGCATCTCAGATTTATCATGTTTCAAAATTCAAAATATGTATATTTTGTTCACGTACGGTTTTGGAGTTAAGGAGGGAAAATGCTGAAATACATTTTGAGTCTAATTTCTGGTTGTACAAAGGGTAAAAACATAAAGTTGCTCAGACTGATAAAAAGTGTAGCGAGGTATTCATCTTTACCTTGGGTCCATATTAAGAGGAAAACTTAAGTATTCCTCTGATTCTTTTCATTTGAAAAAAAAAGGTTTGTGTAGATTGATATACTTTTTTGAGATTTGCTACAAAACACTGACGCTACCATTAATATGATGCTGCCAGAAGCGACTCAAAAGACGACACACTGTCCAATCAATTCATTATTATTTCTCTTCCCATTGTATTTTTGCGAAATTTCCAGTTTAAAATATCTTATTGTAAATTATAGAAATAGCAAAATTGAACACTAAGTGCGGCAGTTGTTTTGTCTTTTTACAAGGTCGCATTGTTAACTGCTTCTTTGCAGTAAGTACCATATGGAAAATTTGAAAATGTTTTTGGCCGGTAATTACAAAATAAAAGAGATGGTGTTTTATATAAAATGTTTTCGAAGCTAAACTGAAACACAATTCAAGGGCATCGACAAAATCTGGAAATAAAATGGCCAATGTGAGGGCAATGTGAGAGTTTGAAGATATTAAAAGCTATTAAACTAGACTCTCAACGTTAAGAAGGATTTGTAAGGTACTGGTGCAAAATCACCCCGCTGCTGGCCTCGAACAGTTCTATGGTATCTCCTGGCTAGCATACTGCATATCTGAGCCACATAATGCATGCCCCCTTCTTTTGGAGACCAATTTCTGGTAACTTAATTTAAAAAGAAGATTGGGACCCTGGCCTCTATTTCGACAAAGTATCCGCTACAAAGCCAGAAATAGTACCGAACAGTTCGAGGCCCATACCGAGAAGATTTTGTACTGGGGCCTAAGACAATTGGGGAAAATGTAACTCGGAGGTGATAAATTTGTGAGTCTTGATAGAAGGATGAACCATTCATCTACTGTATCGCAAAGCGATTTTTTTTGTTTTTAGGGCGGGGGGGGGGCCGGCAATTTAGAACTTTGTTTTAAGTTGCACAGGCTTCATATTCACAAACTAAAAGTTCATATACACCAGTGCTTTTTTGGGCTAACAAAGATGGCTGAGATGTACCCGCAAAAAAAAAAAAAAAAAAAAAAAAACAATATGGTAATTACACTTTCGGTCTATTTCAAAATGAGTCATGTCTTTTCTGCTGGACTGTATGCCCTTTCGTATTCCTGAAACCGTTCCATGCGCTTTATTATCTATATACGTTTTGCGCGGTTTTTTCACTTGTTAAATGGTGTGAAACAGACTTTATAAGAGTCGGCTTTCAAATCCAAATGAAATTAATTTTTTTTGGTTCATTAAACCTCATTTTAACACGTAGTTAATACTCTCTAAATCCTTGATAAAAAATCAATCTATTGGATTGCTATCAGGGACAAATTCAAGTTTAGATTAAAAATTTAATAAAATTGTTTTTTTTTTTTTTTTTTTTTTTTTTAAATAGATTAAAAAAAAGTAATTAAAATTCAGATTGTCCCGGATTTAGTCTAAGAAATTTATGAGAGTATATAGCCAATGATACCAGATAGGCCCAATTTATTCAATATTAGAATGTTCACCTTGTAAGTTAAAGCTAATAAATTTCGTTTGTGCTTTTCTGGAGCGAAAACAAAATTCTTCGTTTTCTAAGTTAATAAGGTAAATAACGTGGGTCGCTCTGGAAAAAAAGTAGCGTAAACATAGAACAATGATCTGATTTTTTTTTATCTTGCATAGACATAATGCAAGTGGTTGCATGAAAGGTTATCTCTCATTAACCCAATGTCCGTACAAACTTATGGGAAGTAAAACATCTGTCGGTTGGCGAGCTAGAGAGGGGGGCACGGGGAAATTTAAACTGTTTTTTTTTTTTCTTGCCACCACAGTTTGTCATCCCTGTTCACAAAAAATGACGATTTTTGGCAAAAAAAAAATCAGCGATTTAGGTTCAAAATTGGTTTACAATTCTAATATTTTGGTGGATGTTTTGCCCCTTCACAATTCACTTTTTCCCCCGAAAGAAGTCTAGTGTCGTCAAGGACATTGTACCACGATACCTTAAAATCACGAAATTTTTTTATACACTTCCTGCACGTGTTAGCATTACAACCTAAATATTATTACTACTATTCATGTCAAATTCCTTTTTATTCAAAGAGTTTACCATCAAATATAATTGATTCAATTTTTCTAGCTCGACAATTTATTTTGGCTGACGAGGATGTTTGAAATATTAGATGGATAAAACAGTGATCTTAAAGTGACACATAATGTGGATGTCACAATTTGAATTACTCAACCAGCAGTATAATATTTGGCATTATTTTTTTTGTTATGTTGTGTTTAATGTACATATCGATATCGTCCTTCATGACAAGTCTTCGCTTTTGATTATTTTCCCCTGGCAGTTCATTTCATTTAATACTCACGGTTTTATGTGAAGGCAAAAAAAAGAATATAACCAGTGTCCCATCTACTTCAGCGGATAGATTGCGACCGCATTTCTGTTCACAGCCAAAACAGATACGGGTGTGTAACTGCAAAAGCAGATAGTATTATAAATTACAATTTAAATAAGATTAAAAGTCGAAAGGTGCATATAGAGTAATAATAAGAAAAAAAAAAAAAAATAATTTTTTAAAAAGAATTGATGAACATCTCATTCAAATTACGCCTAAAAGATATCATTTTACGTGGATGAACTACAAAGAAACCCTTACGAACAAAATTTGTATCTGTAAGGAAACATATTTTGGACTGCGTGAAGTGTGAAAAGGAAATTGCGTTTAGTACGAATTCTTCAACCGGAACTAGCGCTTGGGTTGTTTCAGGTCACTTCGTTCTCCCCGTTGAGTTAAGAGTGTGCTACTAGTGACTCTGGTATATGTTGGCCAGTTTTATTCGCGAGGTACTCTTTAAATGTTAGAGTAGAGGCGTAATATGACACATTGCCCATAACAACCTTGAAAAAAATTCTAAAAAGGACTCTTTGTAGATTCTGGTAGGGCCTATATATGAATAAGTACCAAAAATTTGTCCAGCCTTCTAGTTGTGCGTGCGTCCGATATTCAAGGTCAAGGTCAATGACCTCTATACGGCCTATGATGGGTTATAAATGCTTCTCCAATGGATAGAAGCAAAACGAGGGGTGTCTATACCCATGTTTTGGGGTCAATAAACACAATAAAAACATTCTTCAGGCTTTACAATGAAGTCCAGTCATCATTATCTTTCAGCATAGCATAGAAAGCACTTTTAATCAAATTTTCCACGTTTTTCAAAATAAAATTAGCCAATCGTCAGTCTGTTAAAAAAGTATCAAATAAACCAAAACATTGACCATAATCTAAATGAAAACAGGCCAAAATACTTTTAAAAAGCAGTGGATACCGGCCCCCGTCTTGTTGTGCGTGGTCAGATATCAGGTCAAGGTCAATGACCTTTAAAGGCATGTGATGGGTCATAACGGCTCAGCCAATTGGCCTAGAAGCAAAAAGGTGGGGTCTATACCATGTTTTTCATGTCGATAAAAACAATAAAATATTTTTTAGGCTTACCAAAAGCAGGCCATCTTGCTTTTCAGCATAGGAAGCACTTTTAATCCAAAGTAATCCAAGGTTTCTCAAGTAAATTAGCCAATCGTCAGTCTGTACAAATATTAAACAACAATATTTGACCTGCATTAGATATAATAATGAAAGAAGCTACAAATTATTGTAAATCAGTGAATATGGTTCATTGGACAGATCCTCGAATGAGAATCCTGTGTGATTTTCATATTGTGGTACTAGTGATAGAAACTTTTGCATCAATATTTCCTTTGGGTACGGTTAAAAACCCCATTACCACTGCCAAATAGCCAAATCACAAAATTGTCGGGACATGGCACGCACCAAATATCACAGACCACATCAAGTGGCACTGTAATTCACCCTTCCGCAAAATGTTTCGCTCACATGAAAAAAAAAAAAAAAAATCTTCAAACGACCTTAACAAATTGCGTGAGGTCGTGGAAGTGGGGATCATACTCAAGTGTATGCCCTCTCACTCCTGAGAGGGGAAATTTTACATGTACTAGTGCTAGCTTCTTCACAACCTTGCTTTTGCACAGAATCCATGCATGGCTAATCGGTGGAGGAAGACAAGATAAGAAGGTCGCAGAAGGTAGCCAACGCAACGCAACACTTGTCAAAGCCCCCCTACCCATAGTCGGCCTAATCTCTGGGCCCGATTGATACTAGGTTTCGAGTCGATATGTCAAAGAGGGTTGGACGGCGACACACTCTATGCTTGCTAACACTTGCATAAATAGACTGTGGAAGGTCGGAAGTACAACTCCAACCGACATGTCCAAAGTATGGGATGAAGGGCCTCTTTATAGAAGGGCCAGGAGGAAGCGTGAGCTCGTACATCATATGCCCTAATCAAGAAGCCAGTCAAAACCAATCATGGTGTTTGTGTGTCATTTAGCTGAATGAGGACATCCAGCTAGCTCAATTGGGTCCCTTGTGCAGGCTTCTCTGAACTGTCTGCAATCCCGGTCTGCAATATGGTGAGACGTGGCAGAAACACTGGTTTCGGGGTAAGAAAGAGTCTGATTCTTGGCCATAAAGCCTGAATGTGGACGATAGAGACCTCCTGCGCTCAAAGCGGGTGGCGGGCTCGTCTAGACAAGGCATGTATATCCGAACTTCCTATTCGTCAAAGCCACAGCCACAAGCCCCTAAGCCCCTAGAGTTCCAGAAAAAAAGGACAAAGCTTTTGGTTTGTGTTTTAAACTGTTTAAATAATGTTCCGACACCCCAAGAATGCAAGAACCAATGGCAAATCCCAATCCGGAACAAAAGGTACGAACCGGGGACGATCCGTAAACATACCCTTCACCAGATTGGAAAGAGGGGACTGAAAAGGAAACCGCAACGCCATCACGAGCCCTTTACAGGTCTGCCTGGGCTGTTCGGTAAAAAAAGAAACCTCGGCAGTCAGGGAACTAAGTAAAAACACTCGAAAGACTTATTTGAGGAAATTGCCCAATGGTCTACGGTCTCAGAAATTGCATTGATCGAACTCTCATCAGCACACCAGGCATGGTAATCCTATGATGCTCTAGTGATTTTGCCTGAACAGTGAGCATGACAGCCTGTTCAGAAAGGCCCACCTCAGTGTACAGTTTACAGAAATGCACCGACAGGTTCGGAGGCATGGGTGGGTGCATATGGGACAAAAGCGTGCCTGGAGGACCTCTGACAAGGAGGCCCCTACTTTTGGAAGATGGATCTGTTTCCGTACAGGCAGATCTAGCGGCCTGGGAAAAACCACATCTTGCCGTGGCCAAATGGGCGGACCAGACAGAACCAGGCAGTTCTAGACAGAGCCACTCGAGAAATTTTGACTTTGGGGATCATGGCACCTGGAGAAGCTATGATCAAGCATAGGGTATCAATCCTGACCGGTCCGCGGCCATGGCGTCCCGTTTGACTGCCCGGTGATCCAGGTTCCAAGAGTAGGCCCCTAATATGGCCCCAATCTGACGATTCATGAGGAGGCGAACAGATCCAAGGTGGACGGTTCACCATCAAGAAGATTGTGCGGCAAACTGCTAAGTAGAGCTGCCACTCACCGACGGCCCCCTCCTGATTTTGGCTGTGTGGATAGGGAACCCTCCTGGGAGAATGTCCGCAAACCATTCCACTCCCGAAACACGGGAAGCGATCAGCCTGATGTTCCAATCTCGGCACACCTGTAGCCTGAAGAATTCCTGATGGCTGGGACTGCTGATTACACCACCCTCCTTGTTTATATGTCATTCACCTCATATTTGTCGCAGCGGACAACAATTACCTTCCCCCCGACCCCGGGGAGCCAGTGCCACAATGCCAGATAGACGGCGAACAACTCGACGTTTATGTGGTGACGAGCGACGGAGGCTGGTCAGCGGCTTCTCTTCGGACCCCCCCAACTTAAAAACGCATCCGTCGTCAGGGTTTTTAAACGCATCCATTGAAGGCTGTTTGATAGGTCACAGGTAAGCTAAATGGGACTCCTTGCCTAATATGAGGGCAAAGCCCACCCATTGGAGGTAACCTTCGTCTTCCTGGGGGCAGGAAGGTGGGGTGTTTTACCATGCTAACAAGTTTTTCACCGGCCAGCTAAGACCACATAACTTGAAACCTAGTGGCTGCTGCTGAATCTAATATTGGGACATCATTGCTTTCATTTTAGCGCAAAATACTCTGTCCCGCCACCTTACATTTGATAGTGGTGGACAGAACAGTTTGGAGGGGTTGGAGGAAGGGGATGGTCGATGGTTGCAACCTCATTTTCGTTTTCACTTCTATCAAAAATAGATATGCTTTAGGCACTTAAGACCCTCTGTGTATGTTACAAAACTTGATTTTTTATAATCACCACAAAAACCGTATAGCAACATCACACATTCCGGATTTTTTAACTTCAAAATAGAAATTGGCTTATTTTAGCAACAACGGAGAAGAGAAATCAAGTTTCCATGATGATTCATTAAAAACATTAATATGACGTCAAATGGAGGGACTATTGGAACGTTTTGATACCAATGGAGAGTGGGACTTACCCCATCCACCTGTACCCAATCAAAAGGGTCAGCGGCTTTGTAACTATGACATCTAAGGAGGTCTAACCAACACCTTTAAAGGGTAGAGAGGGGTGAGTGTTTTAAAGTACCAATTTCATTGAGAGTGCATTACTATTTGAAAAAAGGAATGGTGCATTTGATCGTTTTTCTGTATGCTAATGTTGTTGTTGAACCCAAAAACCTTGGTATAGGGACACCTCATTTGTGCATTTGACCAAATGTGAGGAGTTAAGCCATGATATGCCTCATAAAGATATGACATTTGACCTTGATATCGACCAACGCAGAGCTTGCAAGAAGGCAGACCAAAATTTTTTCATAATAATTCACATATAGCCTACACGAATATACAAAAAGTTACTTTTATTAGAATTTTTCAATGGTGAATCGAAATATGGCCTCTACTATTGTGCTTATTCAGTAACATAGTTCCTTCCTTTTTCTTTGTTTCTCTGGGGGCTAGTTAGCTCAATGACCAGGTGCTAACATGAAAAATAATGGTAACGTTATTGAGGACATATAAAACTGGCTGCGTGTCCCCAATCCATCTATCTATGTTCTCCATATGCTCTTCTTCAGCACGCATTCTTCTTTCGTGCATATGCATTGGATAGGTCCTCTTATGACGTTCACAGTTTATTCATAATGTTAACATTGCAATTAGGTACTGAGGTATATGGGGACTCCAAATTCTCTGACACCGGCGTAAGTGGCCTAAGTAACCTTGTAGACACATCTCAAACAACAAAAACAAACAACAAATGATTCATTATCAGTATAAACCGTTTACGTCAGAGGATTCCTCAGGTACAACAAACTAAAAGGTTAACATCTGAAAAGTACTAAAGGCAAATGGCTGAAAAGGTGCGTGTCCCTTAAAAATGTTTGCATCCTATAGGAATAGAACGTGTGAAGATACGGAAACAGAGTTACACTTATTGCCAGATTTTTTTTGTTCGTTTTGTTATAAATCAGCAGACAGCGCTCCTCCTTCCTTAAATTTGTTTATAGGTATTATGTTGTCCATGAGAACCCCCCCCCCACAAATTGGAAAGGTTTATATAACGCAAATTCGGGTGTCTTCAGTGCCCACCAACAATCACTCTTATAAATAGTTAAGTGGTGAACGCAGTGGCATGTGAAATGAAAGTAAAGCACACTCTATCTCCTTTCACACAATTATTATGAAAACATCAACCTGATATTGGAGCTTCAATAAGAGGTATCGAAGATAGCTTTTTCAATAATAAATTGGTCATCATAATTATTCTGATTTTTCCTCTTTCATTCATGAGGCGTTTGTTTCATACTGATTTGTATTCATACAATTCAGAACCAATTTTACAGGTTCGCATTTAAAATTCATGTTTTTGCTTATACGGTAAATGCTCTTATCACTAATGATAAGATGTGCAGGAAGGAAAAATAACTCACCTAATTTACTTTTAAAAAGCTTATTCATTCTAGTTCAAGTTATTACGTGATCATCACAACAATACATGCCCATTCCGTCTGAAGTGTAATGACCCTCTTGTCTTTAACTGTATAGGTTCAGGTAGGTGTTATGTTGTATGTTTACTGAAGATATAAGCAGCAGTTTAGCTGGATTATGTCTGAGCGAATGCTAAGCTCTCTTTCTATACGCGGTCCTTTTTAAGTACTTGTTGGGAATATGGTTAGACAGGGTTCTTTCATCATGGGGATAGTGTAGGTTTTACATGGTCTCGTTTAAGCTGTTCATGCATTTTCATTTAAGGGAGGTCCTGTTGACCATGGTGTGTGTAGCCTCTTCTATTCTATTGTTATTTCCAAGGGACTCTTTGACTCTATTAAAAACAAGATATAGAGCAGTTTTGAGATATGTTCTATTGATAGAATATTTGCATGTATATCCTGATTTAATTTACAGTCGCTTAAACATAAAAAAGCTGAGGTTGGCAGTGGTGGTGGAGGGTGTGGGGTAGTGTTGTGGGTGGGGTATTTAGTTCAGGTACATGGAAATAATACCTGAAGATGAATCGTCAAACAAAAAATTATTAGCCGTATACGTGTGTTATAAGAAGAAACTAGAAGCGATAGGGGATTTCTTCGTGCGTAAATAACCCAAGTTCGCCCAATTGTCCAACCCTACCAAGTGAGGTAGTGGTGTTTAATGACGTCAGTGTGTCACGGGGGAGGGGGCTAATGGACCCAACTACCATGCAGTCTGAATCATGGTTTTATATCAGCCGTTGCGTTTATTTTAAACTATATTCTCAGGTATTATTGGAAACGTTTATCTTTTAATCCTTATTATAAAGACGATCTCAATGTAAGTGTATTACCTAAATTGAGCATTTGAGAACTTGACAACGTACAGCTGCTTCTGTAAAACCGTTTCTCCACACCATGTTTTACCTTGTGTTTTTGAAGACACGTGGCTATTGACCGTTTTGTTTCTAGACGCTAGACCGAGAGTTTGTCATTGTATTTGACATGGTTGGCGCGTTTTTAATTTTTACCCATGTATTACCATTGATGTATTACCCTAATTCTTTTTTTGCACAGGGCGTGACCCGCAGTAGGTTAATGTGGATTATACTAAATCTAGATCCGTTACTAATATAACCAGAAAATCAAAAACCTTTCAACTGAATAACTATGTCTGCTTATTACCATTCTATCCATGACATTCAAATGAAAGAGCAATCAATTGTAAGAAATGAAAACAAGAGTACCCTGTATTGCTAGATTGATTAGTTTAATTGGTTATACATGCAATGGACGGGCACATCCTATATATATATATATTAAATATATATATATATATATATATTATATATATATATATTATATATAATATAGTATATATAGATAGATATATATATATATTTTAACAGAGCAAGGGTGGCGCTATGCGTTAAGTTAATATAGAAATCATAGGTGCCTATTTTTTTTTTTTTTTTTTTTTTCTTTTTTTTTGAAGGGTACGCACATTAAATGGCCATTATTAATAAAAATACTTTTAAAATGTGGTAATGTGGGTACCCTTTAGCACTATGATTTAATTAAACCTTACCGCATAGCGCCACCCTTGACTCTGTTAAAATACATATAATGTACCGGCGCCACCTATATAGCTGTATAAAGCTATATCACATCAAAAGTCGTCTAAGCGTGTGGGACTCGTGGTGGTGTAGATGGTTATCACGCTCGCCCATGTACGCAAGTGACCCGGGTTCAAATCCCGGCGAGTGCTCTTTTGAGGCTTCTTGCTTCTATGATCATTTCTTCTTCCATTGACTTGTTTCGTCTTTATAGGCTATGTGCAATTTAAATAAAAATTACTTAAAAATGTGGGTAATGTCGTACCCTTTAGCACCTATGATATATATATATATATATATATATATAGATATATTATATATTAATATATATATTATAGATAATCGACAAATAGTATTTTATAGTATAGTATCGTTATTTAAATTAATTAATATTCATATCCTTTTATTCTAGGTGGGGGATTACCCTTCATTTGCATAAATTAATATTCATATCCTTGGACGGAAAATAACCGGCCCCGCCAATTCTAAAGGAACGTAGGGAGACAGTAAATGTCCCCCTAACCGTATTCATGAGTACATAACAAAGATCAGTGGCTCCCTAAGGTAGGATTATAGGGGGAGAGCGAGAGAGCTGAGAGCGAGAGAGAGAGAGGAGAGAGAGAGAGAGAGACTAGATAGAGAGAGAGAGAGCGATCGAGAGGGGTGAGGAAGAGAGAGGAATATTTATATATATCTGATATTCTCTCTCTCTCCCTCGCGGGCTTTCTCTTCCCATCTCGCCTCTCGCTCTCTAGATTATATATATAGAAGATACACATTATATACATATATATATATAGATATAGATACTAATATTAGATAATATATATATATGATATATACTTATATATAATATATATATATCGAAAGATTTAGAAATTGTACCTGTACCTGATATTGCACTTCAATAAGAGAGTATCGAGTATGGTTTTGAATAATAAATCCTCATAAATAATCGTCTGAAATATTTTCGTCAGTTTGATCGTTTTCTTATACAGGTTGTATTCATACAATCAGAACCAATTTACAACTTATCACTAAGATAAATATGCGATACATGAGAAAATAATAGCCTAATTTATTTAATAGCTATTAATTCGAGTACATTTGCTATATGGTATTTTGTAGTTAAGTCGTGATCAAACAACATTACAATACATGCCGCCTTCCATTTGAAGTGACAAATATCCACTCCTCTTAAATGCTAGGTGGAGTGCCCTATATAATGAATTCATTTAATGATTCAATGTTCCTCAATTATGAATGGCGTGTTTCGATTTACAGGTGGGGCATATGAGCGGACAGGGTTTGTCATCATGGGGATATGTGGAGTGTTTACGCGGTTCTTGCTTAAGCTCCATTATCAATTTAAGGGTAGGTTTAGTTGTATGTTTGAAGGAATATATTATAATAGATAGATATATATATATATAGATATATAGATATGATATTATATATATAGATAGATAATATATATATATATAATATATATATATATATATTATCTATATATAGCGCATGTCAGCTGGGCTAGACATGGGGTTGCTTTGCTCTCTGACTAAACTCTCCCTTTAATTAACCGTGTTGTGAATATGAGTCGACATGTGCAGGATCCGTTCTTGATTTTGGCGATACGTGGAGTGTTTACCAAGGTTAAGGTTGTTCCTCCATTTCATTCATTTTTTTACATCGCCACACACCACACCAGTGCGGCTTCTGGTAAGGTGGTGAGAGGGCTGATGGGGTGTTATGGGGTGGTGGTTATGACATTGAAGGGTCGTTTGTTATAATTTTACATAATGGAAAAGCCGACATTTGCTCGTTGGGAATGCGACCGCAGCAAAAATACAGATTAAGATTTTTATATTGAACTATGAACAAATCCCACACAATCCAGTCAAGAGATGATCAGATGGCTGATGATCAGAATTGATCCACTTGGAAATGCCAGCATTGCAATCGACATCAGCGCGGGAGTACAAAGGTTGAGGTATTGCAATCGACATAGACAGCGTGAGGGGATCCTTTAAACATGATTCTGAAGTGCTGCAAATGGTTCCATAAGGACAGGGCGTCTGGACAAAGATTGTACAGGGATCATTTTTTTTAAGTTGATCACAAATACATTTATACAGCTTTCGGCCGATGAGTTGGCAAATCAAATGCGTATATCCGTGAAAAATTTAAAATGATCTGTAGACGCAAGCACATTGCAAAGCCAAATCTGTATGTAATTACGTGAGTGCATTTGTAAGCAGGTTGCTTACCGATTACATCATACAAAATTGGATATTATCTGTACAATATAGTTCATAAATAATTCCCCCGAAGCAATGCACGGATTGAAAATACCCTTTAGGCTAGGTATTTAACGTGATTTAATTACTAAAAATGGGAAAACTAATGACACACTTAACAAAAATTTTTTGGTTTATATTTGTATCTCACCCAAATTTTAATCCTGTGCGGTTATACCAAGGAGTCGAATAAAATTATGTGCACATATTAAAAAAGTTCTTGAGCGATATAGAAATTATGTTTGAAATATCCTACTTGCGTCATTTGATGTTAAAATGCTATTCGATATCCTCAGTGAAACCTTCCTTCACTGTTAGCCAGGAGTTCTTTTTAATTAAATAAAAACAGCTTACTAAAATTGCGAAAAGAAATACTACATCTTCATGACTTTATTCAATGCGATATGGATAGCGCCAGTAATTGATAGGGTAAATGTAAGTTCAATAAACGCAGAAAAAATTAAACTCTTAAGGTAAAGCTATATGCCTGTCTGGGTACAATATTTGCATATAAATATATCAAAATTTTCCTCGCAACGCCAAATCCATTTAAAGTGACAGGAGGAGATTTTTTTAGGATACGAATTTCTCTCAAATTTCACTGGATCGATTGTAGACCACCAACAGAGAACGTTTCGAAGTTATTAGCCCCCAAACAGGTGCAAAAAGAAAACGCAAACCTTGTTTTGAACTTGCCTGCTATCGTAATCGTTCCCCATAGAAAACCATGCTTTGACTTTCTGTCGTGCACGACAAAAACTACTAAATCATCATCTTATTAAATAAAGACGGCGTATTCAGCTTATTCACTTCAGGTGTGGACTAATTACACTTGGTAAGTCATTCCAAATATGTAAAAACCGGGGTTCGAAAAAAATTGGGGGCGCTTCTTCCTGGAAATCTCCTCATGTCTCTTTAAAGGCACTATCAGTGATCCACCCAAAAGAGCCAGAATATTCGAAATTTGCAGTAGTCGTCAACAAGTGAAGGATAAGCCTCTAGAAGTTGCATACGCTATTTTTCCCAAATGCAAAATGATAAAAAAGCAAGAAAATAGCAGTGTCCATAGATTTGAACATCCATTCACTTACGTGTTGTAGAAAGTGTCCGTACGGACAGTTAAGACTAAAATATCAGATTTTGTGTTTATTAGGTTGCTTTCAGCCTTATAACTTGAAGGGTGTGTTAGGGTAGCTATACTTGTTACAAACATACATACATCTGATTTTTTTTTGTTATTTTTTCGATTTTTCGATTCGGCAAATCACTAATATAATGCCTTTAACGTCTTTTGAGGAAAAATGTTTTTTAATACTTGATCTTTCGATTTGATAAAAACCTGCAGTAAACTGCCAAAAAGATAATCAATCAATCAATCTATCTATAAATCAATCTCATTCAATTTATCTGTCAATCAATCAATACAAAAGAAACATTAGAAACATCACTTCTAGTGTTTCTAGAAATTCCCAATGTTGAACATTTTTTTTATGTGCGTGAGTTTAATGTGTGTATTCGTGTGTGTGGGGTTCTTTAATGAACACTACCTTGTAACTTGTGGAACAATACCTTGTAACTTTAGGCTCGTTTAAGGTTTTGCGTCAATTTATTGATTTCTGTTATGATGCATTTTCAAATATCTTCAAATCTCTCTAGCAGGAAAGTTCCTTTTGTGATTTATTATGCAAATACCGCTCCTCCTTCCAATTCCTTCCACTTTTTATGTTTATATTATTTACAAAGGCTACAGATACATTTAGCCCTTATTTCAACACTTAACACAACATTCCGTCGGCCGCGTCACATAGTGACGTATTCGACATTTTGGACTTTTTTGAGAAATTTGGCATATACGTTTGTATTGTGCTATTCTACATATTCACCAAATTTTAAACCTCAAAGTGGCTTAATTAGTAAAATATTAATTAACTAATAATGACGTATTTACAAAACGCAAAATTGCCCGCATCACATAACGACGTATTTGTTGAAAATCCATACTGCGCAGGTCCATAGCATAGTATCTGCATTTTGAAGTATTCGCCGCGTCACATAGTGACGTATTTTGCGATGTATTTTGCATTTACGGTAGAATTGGTATTTTGTCGTTTTCACATAGTGACGTATTTGCACAAAGGCGTCACATAACGACGTATTTGCGCGTCGTATTTGTTATTTACATGTTGAAATTCGTCGGGTGCATTACATAGTGACGGATGTTGAATTTTTATCATTTTTACGAAAATCAAGGAAATGGTACTAAATACCAAATTCTTCAAACATGCCAAGTGCCGAACCTTGCAAGTACTTCACTAATTAATAATCTTAATTAGAAATTTGGCAATTTTGACGTATGTTGCATAACAGAGACTTTGGTGTATTACATAGTGACGGATGTTGAACCCTCTGTCAAAGAAGTGTATACTTAATTTTCCACCAGGGCTTTTAAATGCGTTTGTTAGTAAATATTCTTATCTTAAATTTATAACTGACACAAGCAAAATATGTAATTAATTTATGAATATCGATATTAGAAGAAATTAATATTATATTTATATTTCAAAGCGGGGAATCTCGGCAATCCAGTCAACATCCGTCACTATGTAATAAACCAAATTGAGCAGATTCGCGTTGACGCACGTTGGTTTGACGGATGTTCAGAAAACGCCGATCGATGTTTTCCATAATGACGGATGTTGAATAACGCTTTAGTATAGGGAAAATTCAACATCCGTCACTATGTCATGAACATAATCGCCGATTTGCATTAATTATGGTGTGACGGATGATGGTTAACTTTTCCAATGTATTACATCCATTTTATTAAGTAAGAATTCATGAATATTAGCTACAATAAATGTTCAGTTGTTAATTTCGTTTCTAAATTGAATTGGATTGTTTGAATGTATGTGGGGATGTGTACGGACCCTCTAGAGTTCGGGATTTTTCAAATGCGATTTTCTCAGAAACAAAATATTCGTGTTTTGTTTAACATCCGTCACTATGTAATACAACCGACGAATTACTATTTTGTCGTTTTCACTGTTTTAATTAACAGTATGTGGCAAATTAAAATCATCAAAGCCGTTTTTCTCGAAATGCGTATTTTGCAAATACGTCAGTATGTGACGCGGCCAACGATTCAACCCTGTCCTTATCACAATCCTTTCAAAACGAAACAAAATCGAACGGAACAAAATGTTGAGTAAAACGTGTTTTTCTAACACGTCACATACAAGAAAGGATGGGCTCCCGTCCGCTTCAGGATAGGTTTTCTTTAATCAAACATATAAACTTTGCCTCAGTCCACACCCACCAGACCTCAACTATATGGTTGCGAAAGAGAGAGAGAGAGAGAGAGAGAGAGAGAGAGATCCATACTCAACTTAACTGATTTTTTCTTGTCGAGTTTTGTCAAGCATAGAACGACAAGTCGGACCTACCGTTGCAGCCTTAGGATAGTACATCACCGGTGAATCTTGCCTAAAAAAGCAGTACGGAGACAAAATACGTGTTCACTGTTGGAGTGTCATTACGGAATGCCTTATCCAAAACGAGGTCAGCTTTAGAATGTCTTGCTTTGAAGAAATCGATGAACGACTGGAAGAAAGGCTGATTGAACTGATAAGTTCTTGCAGAAGGGCTATTGGGCTTCACTAATGTATTTTTTGTCTGCACCATTGCAAACTACGACAACCAATATAATATTCTGTTATATATAGCTTGACATGCTATAATAGTATGCACAGAAACAAGTCCCATTCCTTGTGCTATCATATGACGTCATCGGTAAGTTCGGATCTCAACCATTATTACCAATTTGGTTTTGTGGCTTTGTTCACTCAGGGGATTCAGGAAATAGGACTTTGTCTTTCCTTTTGAAAGCAAATCAATTGGGTTTTTATTATTTTATCGAATTCAGAGGGAAAGTTTATGTTTCTTGTCTTGCGGTGTTAGTGGCGTTTACAAAAACCTTAAAGCCGAATGTAAGTTGGGATAATGGCGGTATGTAGGCCACGGATACTATGACAAGCCATAGGAATCATAACGTAAGCCAATTCAAAATGATGTATTGTATAAAGAGCCACAAAGTGTATATAGCAACGCGTGTCGAATCACGCTTTCACAACGCGTTATGAAGGCTCCACAAGTTATCGCAAGCCATAAAGCTATAACGTATTGCCGC
Organism: Ophioderma brevispina; assembly: GCA_023653785.1. Classification (NCBI taxonomy): domain Eukaryota; kingdom Metazoa; phylum Echinodermata; class Ophiuroidea; order Amphilepidida; family Ophiodermatidae; genus Ophioderma; species Ophioderma brevispina. The sequence goes on from JAMKCH010047961.1 coordinate 70,077, forward strand.
AAAAGCATTGCGGCATTTCGGCAAACACGTTGAGAGAAAGTAGCAACGCGTTCGCGCGGCGTCGGCCATTAGATGAAGATTTATGTGACGTATTTAAAAAAAATCGGAACACAACAGCGTTTTGCAAAAGTATCTAGCAACGCGTTGTGGAAAATTCACAACGCGTTGCAAGCCTTCACGGGCGCGTTGCGAGCTTTTACAACGCGTTCGACCTTCACAAAACTCGTTGCGAAGGTTCACAAGCCATAAGGGTCATAACGTATTGCCGCAACGCGTTGTGAGAAGTAGCAACGCATTGTGATATTTCGGCACGCGTTGCGGTTCGGCCAATTCCAAAAATCATGAATTTCTGGACGTATTTAAAAAATAGGTCACAAACCGCGTTGCGGCAATACGTTATGCCCTTATGGCCTTCACAACGCGTTGGCAAGCATTCACAACGCGTTGCGAGCTTGACAACGCGTTGTAAACTTAACGCGTTGTGAATACAATAAGGGCCATTAACGTATTGCCGCAACGGGGTGTGAAGGTTTGCAACCGCGCTGTAGAAGGGTTGCCAAGCGTTGTGCAGGTCGCAACGCGTGTGAGATTTATATTTTGAAATACGTTCAAAGAAATTCATGATTTTGATGGCGACACCGCAACGCGTTCCGAAATGTCGCACGCGTTGTGACTTTCTCACACCGCGTTGCGGCATACGTTATGACCCTTTTATGGCTGTGTCATTCGCAACGCGTTGTGACGCTCGCAAGCACGTTGTGGAGGTTAGCAACGCGTTTTGCAAAGTATCTAGCAACGCGTTGTGGGTCTATTTTGAAAATACTCAAAAAGAAATCATGAGTTTGACTTGGCCTACACCGCAAAGCGTGCCCGACACGACCGAAATGTCGCAAGCGTTGCTACATTCTCGGCACGCGTTGCGGCAATACGTTATGGCCGTTATGGCTGCGGATACAACAAGCAAAGGCATAACGCAATTGCCGCAAACTCGCGTTGGTTGAGGAATTCCCACAACGGCGTTCTTGCCGATATTTCAAAACGCGTTTCGGTTGTCGTCCGGGGGGGGGGGGTTGTATTCAAAGGGGATATAGATTCACGTGAACATGGCCTTACGAAATGCACCTAAACAAGTATTTCCCACCGACTAAAAAACCTACCCTAAACAAGAATTTGTGTTGTTTGCTACCATAACAAGTCTTTTTGTAGTTTTTGCTACCTCAACAAGTAGCAATGCATTGTGTGAAATTACCATTATGATCTGGCTTTGCTCATGTTGCTTTATTGCAAAAATTTACAATATTTTTGATGATTTTGATCTCGCGTACACACAAGTTCAGGGTTACGAAAAAAAAACATACCATGTCCCATAGTTTGCTGTTTTGACACCTAATCATGAACGCGGCGTCGTAATCGCTGTTGGAAAAAAAACACCCTTTTTACGCGTTTTCTTGTTCACGATTCATATACCTTTCAATACAAGGTGCCCCCCCCCGCTGGGCTGTGTCGTCCAGCAGAATGTGAATAGTGTGTGACGTGTTCCAAAATTGATCCACAAGCGTTGCAAAGTATCTGACAACGCGGTTTCGGGCCTTCACCAACGCGTAACGGGCGATACGTTATGAACCCTTATGGCTAGTTGAAAAAAAATATAAATGCTGTTTTTTTTTTTTTTTTGCGTTGTTTGTAGTGTTTTGTTTTTGGTTGTGTGTGGGTGTTTTGTTTTTTGTTTTGTTTATTAGTTGTGTCATATATAATTAATTAATAAGAGGCACCGTCACAAGCTTTATCAATCAATCACGGTCGCCCAATTTTGATTGAAGGACTCGTACAAGCATTCGTGGGGTCGTGTTAACGGGACCACCAAAGATTGAGAGGCCTAAGAGGTTTCGTGACAAAGAAAGTAACGAGTGAAAACGAAATACGTTTAAACAAAAAATTTAACACCTTAATCTGACAAAGAGGGTCTAAACAGATCACGACTTGTCGGAAAGAATTCCATATATACCCTCCTTTAAGATTCTACAGGAATAAATCTTTTTTGGCCTACACAAATAAAACCCAAACCCTAAGGCCAAATATACAACGAGTGCACAATGTTGCAGTAACCCATCAATTAGGATGGTTAGGGAATGAATAGTTGTATTCCGTTTGGAGTCATCCCTTGAGTTTAGTGGTTCAATTGATCTTGAATGACCCTAATGACTTGTTGTGCTTTTAAAATTTTCGCATCAACAATGACCCCATCCTCCAAAGTTGTTATTGTCCATATCACCAAAGTGTACCCCATTTGACCTCCTTTGACCTTGAATAACCCCCTGATGACTTGTTGTGACCTTAAACTTTTCTGCATCAACAATCAACACAGCCCACCAAGTTTTGTTGTTTCATGTCCATTACACCAATGTTAACCCCATTTGATCTTGAATGAAACATGAGGAATGTCGTGACATTACAAATGTGGATATCAACAATCGGGACCATGCCCACAACGTTCGTTTGGATTCACAAAGTTTCCCCTTTGATTCCTCCCTTGACCTTGACTGACCCCTGATGACTTGTGTTGCCCTTTAAGATTTTGGCGTCAAAATTCGACCCAACCTCCAAGTTTCATGTCCATTACACCCATTTTATCCCATTTGACCTCATTTGACCCATGAGGACCTTGATCACTAACCAATACAACCTCGGTCTTCGGACGGCCAAGGGAACCAACCCACCAAGTTTCAGGAACATGCGACCCTCGATCCTCCGAGAAACAAACGTTTAGACCTTCAATTGATCCTGGAATGGGACCCCCTAAATGACCTTGTCATGACTTAAAATTTCCGGCATCAAAACCGACCCCATCTCCCAAGGTTCATGTCCTAACACCATGTTTACCCCATTTGACCTTATTGACCTTGAATAACCCTGGTGACCTTTGATCCACTTAACCAATACAAACTCGGTCTTGGACGGTCATGGGGGCACCACCCACCAAGTTTCAGGAAGTGCGACCCTCGGTCTCCGAGAAACAACATTTTAAACCAGGATTTGACCTTGAATGACCCCCTAAGGGGACCTTGTCCGGACCTCAAAATTTTGGCATCAAAAAACCGACCAACCCTCCCAAGTTTAATCAAGTTGCAAAGCTGTGATCCACTAACCAATACAATCTCAGTATTCGGAGGGTCAAGGGGCACACGACCACCAGTTTCAACTCGGTCTCTGAGAACTAGAAGCGGTCCATTTACTGTTTGACCCAATGACCCCGAGAACTTTGAGCCACTAACCAATACAAAACTCGGTCCTCGTTCGGTCACGGGACACCAGTTCACCCAACCCACCAAGATTCAGGAACGTGCGACCTCGGTCTCCGAGAAAATCGACGCGGTCAGACCCACCGACAGATAGACCGACCGAGCCACCGGTATTAATATATAGATAATTTGTCTGTCCTTAAACATGTTCGGCAATCAAACAATTCAACCCCACCCTCCAAATTTCAGGTCCATACTCACCACCGTTTACCTCATTTGACTACTTTGACATCCTTTGACCTTTGAATGATCTGATGACTTTGATATTCACAAACCAATACAACTCGGTCTTCGGACGGTCAAGGGGCCCCCAACCCAACAAGTTCAGGAAGTGTGACTCTCGGTCTCCGAGGCCCACCAACGTTTATCCTCCTTGACCTGAATGACACTAATGAACTTGTTGTGACCTTAAATTTTCGGCAATTCACAATCAACCCCAACCTTCAAGTTCATGGTCATACAACCAATGTTTACCCCATTTGACGTCCTTTGACCTTGAATGACCCTGATGACCTGTTGATTCACAGACCAATACAAATTTGGTGTTCGGACAGTCAAGGGGCACACACCCTTCCAAGTTTATGGAACGTGCGACCTCGGTCTCCGAACAAAACCAAGTTTACCCATGACCTCCTTTGACCTTAATGATCCCCGGATGACCTTTGATCACTAACCAATCGAAGTGATCTAGCCCGGCCTACAGCTACACCCCCCCACTTAGTTTCGTGCACCGTTATGATCCTTGGCCTCGAGAATCCAGACAGAATACACGTGGCCTCTTCTCCCCTTCTTTCTAGTGTAGGTTACAAATGGAGACAATTGTTCTCACGTGGTTGATTAAAATTAAACAGTAACCTCATGAAAAAATTTTATCCAAAGTGTTGATATATTTTTGTTAATGGAAAAGGAGATGATTAAGAAATATTTAATTATGTTGACATTTATTGACTGGACTGCCAATCTGTTATGACACAAGAATCATATAAAAACATAGCCGGTGAAAATTAATGTGGGCCCCAAGAAAGTGGTTCCCAACTCATGTTTACTTGGGTCGTCGGCTAAATGGGAAATCCCCAGGGGTAGGCAAACCCGCGTTGGCGCGATACTCAGGGGGGTATTTGCATTACAACATCGTTAAAATAACGTGCTTGTACTCGTCCTTGTTAGCTCCGCTCCGTACAACAAATGGTGTGTGTAATAAAAATTTGGGATCCCCATGAGCCAGAAGCACATTCCATTTTGTGTGTTTCTTAGTCGGACATTCAGAATGTCTATTGGGAGTCTGTGTTATGGATAAATTTCTAATCAAGCAAAAAGCTGCACATTGACGATAAGGATATTATTAATGAAAATGAGGCATTGCATCTCGAAAATAAACATGATAAACTTGTCTGGCGCGAACCATGTGGAACGAAGATGGTTGACCGTGCACACTGATCTCTACACACTCAACAGTGCGGTCACACCGGGAATAAACAACAATGAGACGTAGATGAGACTATTGCAGGAATAGAATTAAACCATGCTCAAAGATACCGATTTTATTTATGCCTATTAGACAGATGACAATTTACACAAATCTACATATATAAGATTTATAGGCTGAATCTGGGTATAGAAAATATTTACTACCGTTTTCGACCTATTTAGCGGCCTTCCCCTTATATTAGTGCCCTCGGACCTTTGCAGACTTGCAATCATGTCTCAATTAAGCGCCCTCCATTTCGGAGAGGTTCCCTGCTCGAACACTCCACTTGAGTCCCGATTTTTGTTAATTTGTATATTTTTTTTATTTGTTTCAAAACAATATGCTAATATTTTCAAAGTTTCAGTTATATTTAACACTGCAAAACATGGTAAATTACAGCACACGTAAGCAATGGTGCGATCAAGTATATTTGAGACATCAAGACGGCTATTCTCGCATTGGCTATGGTGCGGAAGTCATAAGGTTCGGCGTTAAAACGGAAAGGAGAGATCGATTAAAATTAGGAGACACGGCAAGGTAGCTGATAAGACTCGAGAAATAGAAATAAGGAGTGTTTTAGATTTTCTGGGTCAATAAATCAGTAAATGGTACATGGCACGTGGCTCTCAAAATATTTGGACATGTTTTGGCATTAAAAGCCCAAAAAGTTGCACACCATTCTAAAAATGCAATATGTCCCTGTTGTAATCGTTTTCATTGTTATTTTTCACGAATGTTTTTGATGTAACATTAAGAAATTGATCTTTGAGCTTCTGCCTGCGCGTCAAATACTATCCAGGGCGCGGATCCAGGGAGGTGGGCGGGGGGGCGCGGCGCCCTCCGCGGTAATTCTGCAAATTCTTGCAAAATCGCCCATTTTGAGCTATTTGGACCAGTTTACAGCCTTTCAGCCCCCGCGGGTGGGTAATTTCGACATTTTTCAAATCCTGGATCCGCCCATTGCTATATATCCGATGGTGAAATGTACAGCGAAATCTGTTCAATCCATGCATCCGAATTGCGTGTACACGTAAATTATCTTTGGCCAAAACATTCGACAGTCATTATGAGTGTATTAGATCTACGTAGTACCCCTGATGAAAATGCGAAAGGAATTTCCTAAATACCAATGCAAAATAAAGTTCTACTTCACTCATATCATTCATAAATCACTTCCAATAATTGTGTACACTTGAGATTTCAAAATAAAAGTTTGAAGGAGTGACACGATAATTTATGTATGTTTTAACGTACGACACTGACCATTAATATCGCTCAAATATCTGACCTTCCTCTGCGACTTCACAAGAAACAACATGACGTGATGAATTGAATGCTTGCAACCTGATCCTCGCTTCCATGCAAATTTATGGTTATACCATTTTTTTGTAGGGGCGGGGGGAAACATTTATACTGATTGAAATGTCAACATTTTGGTTTATCTAGCCCATAATAAAAATTAATTGACATTTGATGGGGAAATAATTACACAGCTAGCAGTTACAATGTGAATACAAATATAAAGACCTGGGGCGCGTGATATAGGCGAGTGATATGATTTGATAACCACACCAAACAACAATCGCCGGGCCCTTTCCAGAAACTTAAGATGCAGAACATGTGGAAGGAACTGGAAACACGTGTTTATCGGACTTGGGGAATCCCCCATTGCATACTATTGGTTCTTCTATCATTTTATGAAAGGTGAGTATTGTACTAAACTAAAAAACTACAATTTTTTAATCTCTGTTGTATTGTTTTAAGGTGTGGTTGTTTTATTGTCCAATTCTCTTTTATCACATTTTAAGTCTAGTTATAATAACAACATACATTTATTCATGTCAATCTAGGTGGTATTTTTAAAATATTTTAAATACTTTCCACTTCCCGCCCATTTTAATGTTATTTTGGTTAATGCTAATTAAACATACTTTGGACGAATGTTGTTGGACAATCAATTAAATATACGGGGTGATGAAATAAAGTAAATACTCCGGTGGGCAAAATGAACAGATTTAATTAAAAGTTGTACAAATGTCTTATCTCTATAAGAATATGTGGACAGCGAATACGGATCGAAATCTGATTACAACTGCAATGAGAGGCATGAGATGAGTTGTTAGCAAGCTACTACCTCATCGGCTAAAGTGGTTAGCCAGGCTGCTCTCAAAAGATGGATTTTCATGAAAATTTATCGGGATTGTCAGGTCAGGATTCTGAACAAAATGGGAAATATGGCCCTATTTTATCAAGTAAGCAGACAGATTTTAACGGAAAATAAAGCAACTCTACACAACATTCCATTCTGCCTCGGCTGCTGTGTTTTGGCGATTAGCTGACCCCCTTTCAAGTTTTACATTAATTTTGTGTTGGACGTTTTGAGTACTGACACAAAAATCAAAACATTACCTCGAGCATAGACTTAGCTAAACACGTCTTATGCTCGAGTGGCCGACCCACGTGCCCGGTTGCCATGGGCGCGACCAATAATTATTCATTGTGTAAAGGACAAGCACTGCCGCACAGTTGGCAAGCAATTGTAGATTTTTAGCGAATCTGTTCAACAAAATTTTCTCGGCCCGCGGTCATCGAAGTGCCAAAAAACGAGCTTTACAGAATTGGTGAAATATAATCCATGTTCATTTAAATTGTGCATTAATGATTTACAAATACATCGGTTTTTAATAGGTCTTCATCATGTGCCAAGTTTTTACAACATTCTTTGTTCTGTTGTCGTAGGGAAGACCACTTTTCAATTCTCTGATCTCAAGTAAACAGCTTTCCTAGACTCGTTCGGGCGACTCATCCATTAGTGTTACACTAAATTCCCCTCCGTCCCCCCCCCAATGTGAATCGCCTCGGTCTGACCACGTCCCTGACTAGATGCCCCTGGTAGCTCTGTAGATATGGGAGCACGACCACGTAGCTCACGTTTCATTTTCGACGCAATACCCATCGGTTTACAAGTGCACACAAACCAATAGCATTCAGTAAGGGAAAGACGAAAAGCAAGGCATCCAAAGATGCCCGAACGAAAAAACACCCAAAAAACCTACCCAAACGGACTCCCGTCACTAAAATCCAAAACAAAAATTAAAACCTATGGCAAAGCGCCCATTACCCCGGACCAATTTGCCGTATTTTCGGCGGAAACGGACATAAAACGGCCGACTGGTTTCGCAAATAAGAGCCCGACATATAAACTACGCGCTCTCGATCGGCACTAAGCCCATAATTCAAGAATGATGGCTTAAAATAAATTTGTTACATGTTAGATTCGCCCTTCGAAAGGGTAATATGAAACTATTGTTCTAATTGTCATTGCCATTTCTTTTTCAAATGAGTGGTCATTATCCATCTACGTCTATAGCCAGACTTCTCGCAATGTTTTAACTTACTAATACGCAGAGAAAATTATGGTTTTACAATGTTTTGGCTTGATGGCTTGATGGAGGGGTATTACTCCTAGTAAAGATGTAATGCTTGTCCAAGGAGTGTAGTGTCGAAGTGATAGTGCAGTTTGCAGTTGTGTTTAGTGCCACAATATACAGAGTGCGAGTAAGTAAAAATATCCACACTTGAAGCTTTTGATGGGGGGGCTGGTGGATGAATGTCTCTCACCGCCGGTAGAGCCACTGACTGGAAAACTTGGATCGATGCGACTGTGTCTGCTTCAACGGAAGCCTGTTCCAGATTGTTAAGTGCGGATAAAGAAAGAAACATTTATACGAGTTGTGTGATACTTGAATGCACAGACAGCCAGCCAAGTATATAATGTGTTCAGAAAGAAAAATTTCTGTGGATTTTTTGCATTACAGCTGGCAAACATGTCAGATCAACTGCTCATATGGTTTATAGTTTCTCATAAGAGGTGTTGCCAAAATACAATTGATTTTTTGGGCGTTTGGGCCAAAAAGATGATTTGGGCCAAAAATATGATTTGAGATTGGATGTATTTGATATCTTCAAACAAGCTGTTATCAGAAAATACACTTTTAAGTAATTTGGACATATTAAGTCTAAATAACAAATAAAGATAATTAAAATAAAAAGAAAATAAAAGGCAATCCAGAGCATTTAAGGTCATTTTTCTCAACAATTAGGTTTATTGAACTTATGATGCACATAACAGTTTAAGTACAGCCCAAAAAGCAAAAAAACACATTAACACAGTTCTGTTTGACCTAAAGTGTGAATGATTTACGTTTAAGTAGAAATTACAGTTCAGTGAATAATTTAAAAGGGCCAATTAGGATATGTTACAATGATTGCTATATCATCGGATTAACATTCACATAGTGATTTTGGTCCGAAAAATTGGATTTTCTGATTTCTGATTGTATGGGTATATTATAGTTCATAATTAACAAATTAATGTAGTAAAAACAAAGAAAATAAAACATTCCAGAGCATTAAGGTGATTTTTCAACATATGGATTTAGAAACATGTTAGTAAGCACCAAAATCATTTACAAATGTTAAAACAATGTGGATGACCTACATACAATGCTTTACCTTTTTAGATAAGAAATAAAGCTTGTACCTTAAGGGGGCCAGTCGATGTTAAAATAAGATTGTTTAGTCAACAGGGATAATTCAAAATTTGATTTGGACCTGAAAATTTGAATTGCAATTCCCTGTAATTGTACTTGATAACTTCAAACATAGCTTAGTTAAAAATCAGTTTTGTTGAAAACAATTTGAACGACACATGGGTCAAAATTAACAAATCAGATGAAGAAAAACACAAGAAATTTAAAGTATATGGTCTTTTAAGACACTTCGCCTCCAATTATGTAATTGAATAAAATCAGCTGACTTAATGACAGGAACATCAAGACCTTACGAAGGTAACATAATTAATATTATTACTCTGTACTTTTTTATAATATAAAATTAGTATATTAACAGCCGAGTAGAAGATACAGATTACTTAATTATCAAGAGTTCAGTAAAGTATTACTAATTGTTGTAAAAGTTGGCCAAGAATTTAATTGATACTGATTTCACTACAAATGAAACACACTATTTGTTATTTTATTGCTTACATGATAACTTACTTGGTTCACACCTATAGACAAATATAGAGTGACTAATGCAGTCTGGTCCGTATACCAATTATTATGCATTGTATAAATATTGTTACTGTAAAAACTATCCTATCTTTCATCTCACGACGGACGCGTCAAAGGAGCGGGGGGGAGCCCACGTAGGAAACATTCGCCTCTCAGGGACTTGGACAAGAAAGCTGGCCAAGCATCACATCAACACAGTTGAGCTGTGGGGCAGTTAAGCTGGCGCTTGAGATAGACTATCATCTAGTCAAGGAAAGTCACGTCCTTAGTCAAGTGCGACAACATGTCGGTTGTCTCCACATAAACAATCAGGAGGGGAAACCAGGGGCAGTCGCACGGCTTGCCTACAGGACAGTCAAAGTCCTGGAGTTGTGTCTCCGTATCGGATCACCCTGACAGCTGTCACATTCCGGGGAAGACAAACACCCTGGCAGATGCCTATCGAGGAAGACATCCTGGGAAATCGGGGCCATCGAGAGTCCGGGGTCGTCGGTGGAGTGGCACCGTCAAACCCAGATTATTCAGAATAGTTTTCAAACAGGCTGAACACCCCATGTGGACCTGTTCGCAAAACCGCCTCAACGCCCAGCTCCCGGACATCCTGTTTCGTGGGCCCGGGACCCAGCGGCCCTTCACAGGACGCCATGACAATGGACTGGGACGGAGTCACAGTAAACGCCTTCCCTCCGATCGTCCTAGTTCCTCGAGTTCTTGCAAGTTCACCAGGCCAAGCAAATCCTGCCGCATATTCTGGTGTGCCCTGAATGGCCTCGGCAACCCATGGTTCTCGCCTCCCGTCGCTGGCGAGTCTGCCAACCCAGCGTGGTACTCTTCATGAGGACGACCTATCAAGGACTAGGGGGGTCTCCTTGCTGGGGCCTCTGAAGGCGATCCCCCTGGACTGCTGGCCCCTTTCCTCCACGTTCCTATCCGAGCAGCAGGCCTTTCTTTCGCTCCACGTGCCCATCTGGCGGGCGAGGCCAGGAGACCTACAACAAGGAAGACTTATGAATTCCAGGATGTCAAGTCCGGAAAACTGGTGCAGGGATCACCAAGGGGCCCATCTGCAGCGGCCAAGCAACTCTAACGGAGGTGGCGGACTTCCTGAGCAGGGTGTTAGAAGAGGGAGCCAACCCACGCACCGTCAGGAGTTGCCGCACGGCAGTAGGAACATCATCTGGGTTTGGTGGAGGATCACCGTGTCTAAATGTCAAGCGCTTCATGGCTGATCAAGGGAATGCTAAATCGGACGGGGGCGCCCGGAACTGAACACTCTCTGGTACAGCATGGGACCTTGCCAACAGTTCTCCAGCATCTCAACAGTCATCCTTATGAGCTTTTCACCGGCGTCTCTAGGGAACACACAAAGACAGACTTCTCCTTGTCCGCCGCAGCACAGCAAGGAGAGTTTAGAATCATCTCACCCTCACAGGGAACGCCGCTCGCCGTCTTCCCCGATCAGGTTACATGGCCAAGAATCAGTCTCTCAGCTTCACTCCACAGACGATCATCCTCCCGATCTCCGCAAAGATTCAGTTCCAGCAATAAGGAGGCTGGTGGCCAGTTAGAGCCTTGAAAGTTTGAACCTCAGCAAAGAATCGGCCCTATAGGGGGGCTAACGACCAGCTTTTTTCTCACAAACTCAGAAGCCGTTTATACGGGGACGCAAATAGGAGCTTCACGACCCGTAAGGATCTCGGCGGCCGGCTTGGCCTGCTTGGGCCTCCTTACTGGGAGCTTCTATACAAGATGTATGGACGTATGGGATGGGCTTGTCTCACATTCCAACAAGTTCTACAAGTTCCAACATCGACGGCAGCTAGGATCAATCATCAGCTTCCTCGTATCACAAAGCCTCCAATTTCCAGTCGCACAGTTTCAGTAGGACTTTACCATTGAAGTCGGTAAGGCAACTATCTATTATTGGGGTGGCAACATTTCTCCGGCGAGGCGAGACCAATCACCTAAGCTCAAGTGTCATGGCCCGAGCAATCTGATATCCGGGTTTGACTCTACCAGTTGCAAACTGTGGCATAAGTCAAACTTGAATGGGAACGACTAGGCGATGTAGGTGATTCTCCGCTCCCCGGGGGAGAGTCATATAACAATACTCTCAGTATACTTACCATTCAAGTGATGCTCCCTCCCCCCCTCGTCGGGTCGCTGTCGGACGCCAAGGAAGGGGCTCACGTGTTCCGCTCTTCCCGCGCGTGGAGTAACCCGGTTGGAAAGAGCATACCAAAAGGATCCAGAAGTCAGTGTTTAATCTCGCCACACGATGCGTGCGCAGTCAGGGGTCGTGAATTTCAGGTGGAAATTCTTGGTGTCCGACATCTGAAATTAGGAAACACAAAGACAAAGTCTTGGAATATTGTATTTGTAAAGCCTTTATCAAAAATCGGATATAGAATAATAATTAGAAAACGATCAATCAAACAATCAATTGCTGTTGAGGCCAATATGGGGTCCGTACATGGCGGAACAAAAAACTATGTAGCTTATTTTTAATTAAAAGTGACAGCATTATATTTTAGGGTCAGTCTTCAAAAACAGTTTACATGTTTGATGATTTATTTGTGCTTACTTAAACATTGTTGTAAACATTGGTTCAAATATACGTTAGGTGGAAAATGACCTTAAATGCTCTGGAAAAGCTTTTATTTCTTTGTTTTTTACTACATTAATTTGTTAATTATGACTAAAATATAGCCATATGCTTTTTAAAATGATTTTTCATATAAAAAACACATGTCTTATAGTTACAAATACAGTGAAATCAGAAAATCCAATTTTATGGCCAAAATCACTCTGTGAATGTTCATCCGCTGATACAGCAATAATTGTAAATATCCTAGATTGCCCTTTAAAGTAAATACTGTAATTCTACTTTCTACTTAAAAGTCAAAGCATTCACGGTTAGGCAAACAAAACTGTGTTAATTTGTTGTTGATGGCTTTGGGCTTACTTTAAATGTTATGGGCCATCATTAAGTTCAAATAAACCATATTTTGAGAAAAATGACCTTAAATGCTCTGGAATGTTTTATTTTCTTTATTTACGTATCTTTAATTTGTTATGTAAGACTTAAAGAAGTCCACATTAATAAAGGGTATGTTCTGATAAAGCTTGGTTTGAAGATATCAATACTTGTATTTTTGGCAACAACTCTTATGAGGAAACTATACCATATGAGCAGTGATTGACATGGTTGGCAGCTTTTAACAAAAAAATGCCCCACCGAATTTTTTTCTGAACACATTATGATACTTGGCTGGCGGTCTGTGGGTAGTAGTGGAGAATGGTTGAGCTTGCTATGGCTGGTTGCAGTCCCAACCAAGGTGGACAACTTATGCCGGACAAGAATTGGTAGTGGATTTTGTTAAAACATGTGCATTGGAGGTGTCAGAAGTATTTGATGGCTAATTGTCCAAGTTAAGTGGTGTGAAGTATCGGTGAGATGCGGGATGCCTGGCTTTGCGTCATACACCACAGATGTAACGAACTTGCTGGCTGAACAGATTCCTAGAGAATGATGTTTTTAGCTATACGGGGCTTCCAAGCCGCAGTCTGCATACTCCAAGTGAGGACGAATCATTTGATATGCTTTTAACTTGATGGCTTGTGAGCAGGTCCCAAATTGTCGATGATCCCTTAGAGTAGACAGGCCTGGTATCTAATGTTGGCAATCTGATGGTTCCATGATAGGTCACTGGCAATAGTCACGCCAAGGTATTAATGGCTGGATGTGCGCTCTATGACTTGAATAGACTCGGTTTTGTTTTCAGGGTGATGGTTAGAAGTTGGCATTTGGAGGCGTTAAAGCTCATCTGCATTGTAACTGCTATTTGAATACCGTGTTTAAATTGTCTTGTTTATGGCGTCGTGAGTAGGGATATACCTCTTTCACAGTTCCATAATCCGAAGCGAAGCTTAGTTAGATCAACACTCTACGGTCCACAAAAAAATTGTCAAAATTTGACGATCAGGGTTGGGATGTTAAAGAAATAAAGTTAACACATCTTGAAGTTACCTGCTCAGAGTCATCTTAAACAATTATACGCATTCTTCAAGGCTGAATGGATCATAATCATAATGACACAACCTTTCACACAAATCGCATTGAATTTTATCGTCTAATGTGAATGGTTAACTGTTTAATTCTATCTTTTTTTTCCCCTTTCGCTATACCGGAAAACGAAACACAAAAAGAATCCGTACCAGTCCTTTCCTAAAAGTATTAAAAAATCCCTCTTATTTCACCCTGAAGAACTTGGCCCCACAAAACAACATTTTCTCAGTTTTGCTTTAATTGTAAGAGCCAAAAAATCCACCAATTCATGATTCCTTATTTTATTATACAATGAATATTTCAAAACATTCGACGTTAATTCCCTTTTTAAATATTATTAATTCCCATTTTTAATATGTTCAAAAATCCCCAATGGCTCCAAGTGAGTTGTATCTATTTTCCTCACTGGGGAATCAGCGGTGCCGTAGAGTGTCAATTCAAGTATCCTCAAAGTTGATTCCCAAGTGGGTTCTTCAATGATTTCATAGGCTACGCTTTGACTTGGCCGAAGTCTCTCCTTCTTTCTCACCTTTCTCCCGGTTATAAAAATGGTAGATGCGTGTCGTGCCAAACATGCAAAGAGACGCCAATTTAATTATAAAATTTTTAATTTTCATTGAATGAATTTGACCCCAAAACCCCATATGTAAGTTTGTGCCGATATTGAATCCGTTCGCTCTGCTAAGTGCCATTCCTAAGACGTAAGCGATCATGTTTTGCCACAAGTCTCTGGTTCTTTACTTCCCAATCATCTTCACTTCCTTGGTGTTAAACATCTCTTTCTCCTAACACTCATTTAAATAAGACCCATCTTTTCTAATTATATGTCCAGAGAATCTTCATCTATTTGAGTTTAACCAGGAGTTTTTTTTTAGGTTTTACTATCCTTCCAGCTGTGAAGCACCTCTATTACGATTCTGTTGTCCAAGAATCACCATTATTCGCCTCCTTAAGAAGCATATCTCCCAACTCTCCAGCCGTTTTCTCATGCCAGATGTTAATGGAAATGTTACATTCGTACAAAGTCAGGGATAACATACAATTTAACACCCTTATCCTGGTCTTCAAACTTAGTGTACCATTTCTGAGGATTTTCTCCAGTTTTGTGAAGGCTGATTTGGCTAAAGCAATGTCTTTTTGATCTCTAACCACATCCTGCATCTTTCTGTATTGTATTGCCAAGGTAATTAAGGGGGGGGGGGGGGGGGGGGGGGGGGGGGGGGGGTGGGGGTCTGAAGCAGGGAACTTTGAAAATGATTTTTCGTAATTTCCTAACATTAAGGTGGTATATAAATGTTAATATCATATTGTCATAGCCCATTGTCACAAAGTTTTTAATATCCATGAAATGTTTTGCTCTGGTTGCCATGGTAAAAAGTAGGCCTTCTGATTGGTAAAATAGAACGAATGGAAACTTAAATAACCCAAACATGCTACTGGGACAAAACTTGGGTGACATATGCAGGGGGTACATACGCAGTGAACCATGAAGCCGAATTTTGAATACCGTTGCCATGGCACCGGCAAACGAACAACGATAATTCATGGCGTAATTTGATTGAGAACCACAATTTTGAAAATCAGGCCTTCATGGTTCACTCGGCCTGATGTTTGATTAATATGTGTGCCAAATTATTGTTCATAGCATGTAGCGTCTCTAGTACGGTCGTCTCGTTTTGGTTGTTGCGTATTTTAACGAAACGCGTTATAGGCCTCGAAACATTTAGCCAAAATTAAGGGTGATTTGATGTGAAATATGGAATATTTTTTAAATTTCATTCTATACTGAATTCTCATAATTATTAATGAAAGAGTCATCGAAATAGGTGCATCCATTGTCCTTTGTTATTAATTTTTAACATAATTTATTAAATATCACAGGGTAAGGAAAAAAAATACATAAAAATCACTTACCCGGTGACATTTAATTACTTTAAATTCATGGCAAAGGATAAATTATGAGCTTGTTACCTTAAACTTAGCCAAATAAATGTGTTGTAAAGTCATAAATAATATCTTTTAAATATCTTAAATCAACCCCTTGAAATTGTTAACATGATAAAATTATAGGAGATGAATGCATTGTGGCAAATTTGCGTACACTACTCACTTGGATCCAGCATATCTCGGGAAACCGAAAATGTCCAATTTGCGCTCAAATAAAAAAGCTTGTAGATACAAATCTACACAATTAGCCATTGCATTATCTCTATTTTCTGGATTTGACCATTTTTTATTATATTAGACACCATACACACCTACAGAAATAATGGGTTGAGATTTGGTCTTTCACTTTCAGGCTACATCTTGGAAGTAGGTGTTTCTTTGAACACTGCATTCTGTCTTTTTTGCATCGATTGATAAACCCTTTTTTTCACGTTGTAACCACTAATCTAAAAGTACTGGCGATTCTCGCTGATTCTGCCAATAAGATTCACACACTAATCCCTTGTCTTAATCCTCTTGCAATATATCTTATCACTACACTCTCCATGTATATTACTACATGGCAGGGGGACTGGTCCCAGAAAAGTTTTTCTTTAGGCACAAAACTTTTGAGCCACACATGGGTTATTGGAACGAGGCCATGGATTTTAATCAATTTTAAGATGAGAAATTCATGGACTAATCAATAGGCTGAGCACTTCTAAAAGTCTGTAAGGCTGATCTGGTGATTTACATTACATTATCAGATGAACTACACACACTGGCCAAAATTAAGCAACATGCAGAAAGCAATTTATACGAAAAACATAATTTTCAAAGTGACCAAGAAGTTTCTGGACTACATAATTATTGTCAAAAGTTTGTGATTAAAAAAGAAAAAAATAAAAAACTTAAAAAAAGCAAAAAATAAAACATTTAATTTGGTTGTCATGATCCCTGAATATGCGGGTCATAGGAGTTGGGTAATGATAACTTGCCGATTGTACGGTCACAGAAACGTCAAAAAGGCTGCAAAATAGTCGCTAAATGAACTTTTTGGGTTTGTCAGGGTCCACTCTAAATTAGTCCATCTAGAAGGACCCTCGTTTCCCACTGACTTAGCCACCGAGCGCTTCGCGCTCGGTGGCTGGGTCACAGGGGGGATGGACACAGGGAGGAACGAGGGTCCTTCTAGATGGATACTCTAAATGTTTAGGGCGAAAATTGGAGTAGTTGTATGGACCGGAAATGAGATAATGTCAATAAAAGATGGGAGCCCGTTCATCGCCGTTGGACTCAGGAAATTTAATGGCAAGAAAAAGGTCACGTGATAACTTAAAAACAAATTTTAATCGCACCGTTGACATTGTGCTGTTTATCAGGCAATGTGAACACGTAATTAGACATGGTTAACGTAAACCACGTGATTTATCATTTGAATAGCATTTCGAGTGTCTCTGAATTTCTCGAATTTTTTCGAAGACCACTGTCTTCCATTGACGTTATCTCATTTACGGTCCAATCAACCCCTCTGATTTTCTCCCATAAACATTTAATTAAACCCTAATGAACCCGTAAAATTCATTAAGCGGCTGTTTTGAAGCCATTTATTTTGTTTCTGTGTCTGTATTGCTTCTGGAGTGCAATTGGCAAGTCATCGTTTGCAGTTCATTTAATCTGCCATATTTAGGGAATATGACAATCAAATCAAACGTTTTTTCACCCTCTCGGATTCTGTGGAATAACAGCTGTATGGAAAACACAACTTGGCAATTTAATACGTATTGTGTGGTCAAGAATCCATGATATAATTTGAAATCAGTTGGTGATTATGAATTTCGTTTTCTGCATGTTGCAATACTTTTGTACGAAAGCTACCAGTAAATATAAAACTATATACATATTGTAAAGAGAATCATTAAGTTTAATCTCAGGTTTAATATAGAAATGCAAGTGGAGGTTGATTTTTCTTGCAGGTATAATATACGTTTAACACATCTAAAATATAATATTATTCTCGTTGTCCATCTCTTTTGCTTTGAGCTTCTAAAGGATGATAGACTTATTGGTCCTAATCTTTATTCGTTGATCAATTTAATTGATCTTTTACAACCGTGGACGGATTAGTGCCCTGACATATCATTTTCTTTCTATACACGTGCGTATTTGCCCACTTCTCGCCATTCATACTATCTCAGATATTTATACCATGTTGCTTATTTTGAATATATCAAATTATATTTCAATAGCGACATATTTTACTGATGAGTTTGTTCACGCAATCTTTCTATTTTCTGATTGAAATTTCGCCTTCGAGCTCTTTTTTCTTCTACTTTATTTATTGCTGTTTTGTCTACAATACTGTGCCAGATTTGTTATTGTCAGTTTCTCACAAATGTCATGGTAAGGAGCCTAGACGCCAACTAGCCCCTTGATGGTTGTTTATAATATGTATTATAAACTCAGTTTTACTTCTTGAACCATTCAAACACAACACTTTTATTCAAAAATTGAATCTGTCTGAAACCATCTAACTTCTACGATTAAATTCAAGAAAACTTCTATCCTGTTTTTCTTTGATTTTATTTCCTCTTCCAAAGGCTTGAAAGGCGTCATGCATAGGTAACCTGGCTACCGTAAGGATAAACAAAAATGAGTGAACTATTTTCTTGCATGGCATCTGAAAAAAATGCTTTTAAAAGCGTAGTCCCGCAAATGCCCTATTAAAATTATTAAAATTTCAAAACGAATATAAATTGTATATGTAAATATACCGTTCTGATGCTATCCGCTAGGAAAGCGATGGACACCTTTCGAACCTAACACCTATAGATGTTATCTATCGCTCTTCTACCATCCCAGTCTTGTGGCTCAGTTGGTTAGAGCGCCGTCACTAGTAATACGGAGGTCGCCGTTTCGAATCCGGCCAAGCGCATATGGGTTTTTTTTTCAACACTTGTGTGCGCTGGCCATCTCCAGGGAAAGATTAATAAATACCCATCCTTATCTACTGGTGAACTAAGTAGTTAAAATTTCAATCGTTTTCTTTTATTCATAAATTTATTCGTTTCTTTCTGGTAGCTTCTAGAAATAATTACTCTACAACTGAGAATGCTTGCATATTGTAAAGTTTGAGGGCGGTCTACTCATTCTGTGTACTTTTTTCAACATAACTGTTTTTTTTTTTAAATAGTATACTTTTTTTTGATGTTTTAATTGTTTAGACGTGTCTATCCCTTATAATATGCAAATATGGTTTCAGATAAAAGGCGCCATCTATCACTCACATTTTCTTTAATAAGTGACCTTGGTTCTAAATACACTGACAAGCGTGGTTATTTGTGGATCACTTTAAAGATTTAGTAGCTGTTCAGGAAATTGAAAGCTATTTTACTGCAATGATACATTTCACTTAAGGGGTTTCACTCCCATTATTGCCCAATGGAGGGGGTGTCCACAGAACCCCTGTAAAATATTCTCAGCAGACTTCCGTTAGTGGCAAAGGGAGGGGGGTCCATGAACCCCAACTAATTAACGCATTAACGGTAGGGCCGATTTAATTGTTATTTAGTATGAAAAGAAGCGCATTTAAAAGTCAGAAATTACCAGAAAGCTCGGCCCACAGGTCACTAAGTGTTAAGATACTGTAAACTATCGGATAAAGCTATACACAACAATATTGAAGCGGCAAATCGCTCTCCTTTCAACAATGTCGTCTGGGTTCGATCCCAATCGGCCCAGGACTTTATGTGAATTTGTTGATCCGTATTCATTCTCGCACTGTTTGTTTTTTCTTTTTCTTTCTGGCAATCCGGTTTCCTCCTGCTCTTTCCATAATTCTATTTTGGTGTGATTAACCCCGAACAAGCAGCGGCATAGCACCATAATTTTTGATGTGTTACACCCAACGGAGTTGCCCACCAGCTGCTTTTAAATGGCAAGTGTAGCAAGAAGCCCCCGAAGATCAAACTAGACCGTAAGAGGTATAGTGGCGACCCTGGTTTCTCTCGCAGCTTCAGCATGGACGAACTAGAAATCGGTATTGCTAAACTTCAACTAGGAAAAGCAGTAGGCCTTGACAACATCTCAACTGAGCAGCTGGAAAAACTTCAGCCGAGTAGTGACTCAAAGGAGTGGCTTCTTGAGCTCTACAATCACTGACAATTGCTGCCTTATTTCTAACAGGTTCCCAAAGATCTGGAGGAAAGCACATGTTATGGCACTCCTAAAGCCTAGGAAAGATCCATCTAATCCCAAGAGCTATAGACCAATATCACTCCTCAGTCATACCTACAAACTCTTTGAACGTCTCCTGCTCAATCACCCGCATCGCACCTGTGATAGACGTACGCCTCATACCAGAACAAGCAGGTTTCCGGCCAGGCAAATCAACAACAAGCCACAATATAGTCACTCAACCTAAAGCCACTCAACCTAACTCAACACATCGAGGATGGTTTCGAGAAGGGTTTGTAACCGGAGTTACGGCGATCTATCAGCAGTTTATGCATGACACTGTTAATTAACCACAGATGCTTACTCCATAAGATCTGGAACTCGCCAAGGATATCCGCTTGACTGAACTCATCAAAGGATTGCTTGCAAACAGGATGTACTTTGTTCAGCTAGGAGCGAAGCAGAGCAGATGGACTACCTCAAGAATACCCCAAGGGAGCGTGCTCGCACCTCTACTTTTCAACATCTATACCAATATACAACCTAGGAGTGCAGGAACCTGTCGTTTTATCTATGCAGACGAACTTGCAATTAGCGCACAAGATACCGAAGAGAGACTCTCCAAACTTTGGATGAACTCACTCCTTATTATGAGGAAAACCACCTACATGCAAATCCATCCAAGATGTGCGTTCGACAGCACGTGTTTGTGCTACTCATGTGCAGAGTATGCTTGCCCTGTATGGGAAGATCAACCCATGCCAAGAAGCTTGATCCAGCGTTAAATGCCTCCTGCCGGATTATCACAGGATGTCTTCGCACAACACCAACGGACAGCTTATACATCCTAGCAGGAATTGCTCCACCAGACATCCGTCGTAGTGTAGCGAGCATGCAAGAGTGTAACTGCCAAGTATCTAATGTGAAGAATCCTATGTCCGGACAGTATAGCTGCTAACCGCCTTAAATCCAGAGAGAGTTTCTTAAAGTGACAGGAGGAGATTTTTTTAGGATACGAATTTCTCTCAAATTTCACTGGATCGGTTGAAGACCACCTACCGAGAACATTTCGAAGGAGTTTTGGACAAACAGGTGCAAAAGAAAACCGCAAACCTAGTTTTGAACTTGCCTGCTATCGTAATCGTTCCCCATAGAAGACCATGCTTTTACTTTCTGCCGTGCACGACAGAAAGTACTAAATCATCATCTTATTACATAAAGACGGCGTATTCGACTTATTCACTTCAGGTGTGATCTAATACATTGGTAAGCATTCCAAATATGTAAAAAAACCGGGGTTCGAGAAAAATTGGGGGCCCTTCTTTCTGGAAATCTCCTCATGTCTCTTTAAGCAAAGTTTAACCCCTTAAAACAGTCTCTAAGGAGTTTTAAGAAGAAGTCGCCTTTGGGAAGAAAAGACTTGCCATGCAACCAAGTAACATCTATTGGTATTGAACCTGGTGGTCATCTTCCACCTGGAAGCTGACTTCTCATGGGCTGAAAGGCGATTCTCAACAGATTGGGGGGGAACCATAAATCGGGCCGATCAAGGATCTAAGGGCCGACAATGGAACATCTCGTTGTCTGCCCATGCTGGAGAAACATGCAAACGACCAGGACCCTTGCCAGATTCAGTTAGCAGCCAGACAGTGAACACACACCCTCTGGCCTGATCATATTCCAATAGAGAACCAAACTGTGTTGGAATCACGATAAGATGAAGCTGCGCCAGAGAATGTCAATTAAAGGTGTCAACATCTATTTTTCATTTGAAATTTCCATTGGGAATCCGACATCCATTTTAATGTGAGCAGTAATCGCCATTTGGTACTGTACAAACTACTTAACCTATCACATTTTAGAGCCTTTAAAATCACTAATTTGGAAAGAGTCATTCAAAATACTTTGCAGATGAGTTGAAAATACAAGGTTTCTACCAAAATCTCAGGTTTGAAATGGGGTGTGGAAAGGTGAGGTCGAGGCTGAGGATCGGGTAGTGCCTAATCTTTTTGAAATTGTTCTATATAATGTATATACTTTCTCGCTCATTCACATACCTCATCCATACATGCACTCACGTTCACACATATTACGCATCACACGGCACACATCAAATTTGTGTTACTGGTTTGGGGCATTAATGATAAAGTAAGGCCTAACAATGGTTTTTTTGCCGTACGGACTGACACACTAAGGATCGGTCGTTGGATGGTTTTTTGATGGAACTTGCAATCACATTGTTTTTAACTGACACGGGTACAACCTGCTACTGGTTTAAGCTTTTTCATCAATGACATAGCAAACGTCCTTTTATGTTACTTGTTGTAGTTGTTTTGTGTCTGTTTTGATTTTTTTCGTCTTTGTGTTGGTATTTTTATCTTAAATGAAAATCAAATGGTCGGTCGGAAGGTTTTTTTTTATTTTGTACAATTTACTATTTGGGTCGGGGCGGTGTTGTTCTAGGTCGGTTGAGTTTTTTTTGCCTAAACTCTTTAGCTTTAATCATTTTATACATACATCGTAATTAAACTTGCATAAAGTGCACCTCCAACCTTTATCTATATAATTTTTCCTTCGCGGTTTCGCATGCAGCTTTAACAAAAACACACGGCCTTCACAACAACCGTCGGCCAATTTCGTATTAGCCGGATCTTTTGACCCCTATATTTGGCCACGTCGCATTTGCTTAGAGCTTTCATGTAGATATTAATGTATGTCACCAACCCAAACCCATCACTCAAAATCAAATGTAATGGGGGTGAAACAACTATAACCCGCTTTCAGTTTTAAAATTTTTAGTCATCTTCATATAACTTTTTATTTGTACTTCTATTGATATTAGCACTCTCCTGGTGATTCAAATATTAGATTTTGCAGCTCGTTCGTTCTAACGTTAAAACATTTAGTTACTTGCGCGTGTTTTCTAACTTAACTTTCGGTACGTACTTTCCTGGAGACATATTATCCATTCCTCGTTTTCAAATAATTAGGTGTGTCTCTCTTGTTACTTCATGCGCCATGGATTGCCAGTACGGAAAAAATATAAAAGATTACCAATGATTTTGGATTTTTTCATCTTGCATGCGAGATCACTATAAGTATAACTGTAATTGGCTGTAATGTATGTGTTTCTCCTCATGACGAGATCCAATAACTACATCCTGTACAACCTATGGGAAATAAATATTTGTAAACCGATTTTTCTAACAAACACAACATTTACGATACCATTCAATCGCGTTACATCACAACCTAGATACAACTTTATTATTGTCTACTATTATTTTATGCAGAAAATTAACCATCAAAATTTTTTTTTTTTTTTAAAAAAAAAAAAAAAAAAAAACCCCCTTATTTTTTTTTTTTAAATTTGGTGTAAAAAAGGAGGGTTTGTTTTTTTGTTGGATTTTGGGTCATGTCCAGATGGACATTTATCGCACAGGGGTGTGTCACGGACGGCGCATCCATACATACACAGAATAACATGGATGGCGATAATTTTTTTCTTAAAATATTTTTTTTTTTCTTTTTGTATTTTGAATTTAATTTGAATTTTTAAATAATTTAGAAATCAATATCAAAGATGGTTCTTTTTCTCTCTTTTCCAGCTTGTTCCGGTTTCCCCTCCCCCGTTGTCCCCCCCGTTCCCTCCGGTGTTCTTCTGCCTGTCGCTCCTTCTCCCAGCCCAGTCCCACTCTACTGCCATTTATTGCCGATTGTTACCCCCTAGCTCCATTTCCCTTGGCACCCCGCCATCCTCCACTATATTAGACGGTTTGTTCCCTTTCCCTCTCCTTTCGTCTCCTCACTCTGTCCGCCTTTTTATATCTAATTATGAAGCTAAAAGGTAACTTTCGAACTAATCAAAACAAAAGATTAAGAGACACTCAAAGAAACCTAATGGACCAAATTCAAACGTGTAATCTGCTATAAAATATATTTACAACTTCGTGAAGTGAAAAGGAATTGCGTTTCGTACGATATTCTTCAAAACCTGAACCAGCGCCGTTTGTTCTCCCTCAGCTCGTCGTTCTCGCTGTTGCTTTTAGAGTGGGAGCTAACTAAAGAGATCCTGTATAGGTTACCCACCACTAACTCACGTATACACAGTAGTCTATTGGAAAATGGCAACTTTGAGCATGTTTCTTTCACCTTTAAAACTCCACAGAGGAAATACAGAACAACATCACCCCCAAAAGTTCAAGCTGAAATCACCAAATACCAAATTTTGGAACATATGATGGGGGTGGAGCCGGGGGGAAGAGAGAGTTGGTTTAGTTACGAACACCAACTTGCCCTATGTCAGAACCTGTGTGAAATCAGATATAGTCCTGTGGGAACCACAGTCCGGACTCCATAGACGATAAGGAATAAAGCGTGAAACTAATGTTGGCTATACAGATTCAACTGAATCGATTGCCCCCATTGTTCACCATTTTTCCCGGACTATTATGTTACATTGCGGGGCCTTCACACTTGTTTACTTCATCCCAGCCTTCTCACCGCCTATTCTCTCTATTCCACCCTCCTCGTATTGCCTGGGTTTGCCCCTCTCCTTCCGAATTGGATACCGCGTAGTAAATTGTCTCCGGCCTTTCCTCACATCTCACTGTCCCAGGGCTGTGGGGATGCCCTCTTAGTTTTAGACCCCCTCGCCCTGTCGCGCGTTAGTAGCTCGCAAGACGCCCCCTTTCCCGTGACCTGCCCCAATGTTTCCCTTCCTTTGGTCGACATGTTATCCTTCCTTTCCCTACGTTCCTTTTCCTCCCTTTTTTCCCCTCCGTATTTTTGTGTTATGTGTGATCCCATGCCCATGGCAATAAAGTATCCACCCAGATTTGTTGATCTTACGGGCAGACTCCAGGTTTAGTGGTGTATAACCTATATTTTTCGCTGACCATTTAATAACGTTAGCGAGGGTCTTCAAATTGTGCTATTGCAGTAAAAATTAAAGGTACCCTTTGAAGGTTCTTTCTCTCCTTTCTTGTTTCTTTCTTTCTTTTTCAAGATCAATGAATTCTAAGTCCCTGTTTTTAGTTTTTCGAAGATATTAGAGAATTTCCCGAACAACTATCTCATGTTCGAAATCGTGAGTGCAAAGTTTTACAGTAGGAACGGTCCAGTGCATTACTTGTCCGATATTGTTTTTTACATGCCGTGTCCGCCTCCGTATATAACAGTCAACAGCCATTTTCCCCTCAACCCATGATCTCGGTCTGTACGCTTTCGCGTCCTCTCGCGGACTCCCCATTTTCCCTCGGTGGTCGCCTTCTATTCCCTGTTTCGTTTTCCGCTGGGGTTCTTTCCACCTTCCCGGCACGCATAAAAGATACTAATCTTTGATTTTCCATCAGACATTGTCCCGAAATATGTGCAATTTCGTGCAAGAAATTAAAGCTTTAAAACACGGCAGGATACCGAAAATACGTAACAAAATTTGCGAATGTCATAGTCAACTAACTACAAACAATAACCTATTTAGGCTCATGAAACTATCACCATCACACGAAAAATTCTACAGAGTTGTCTTGTCGGAAAAAAAATCGTGAATTAAAATGGCATGCTAAGAGCCTTGTTCGATCTGAAAGGTGTTTCCAGATGCATGCGTGACAAATGACACGCAAGCATGATGCAAGTAGATACGAACCTCGTCCAGAAATGTTGTTGACGCTAGAAGACAACCGATGGCTTTTATATTGTTGTCCTCTTGGAAACTTTCAGAAGGAAAAAATAGGAGGTTAAGTTGTTAGTAAATTTTATGGGAAACGTATCGTTCATAGCAGAAAGAAAATGGCACCGTTCAAAGACATACTAAACACTACTGATGACTGCATGCGGCTACCGGCCGTTGCTTGTACGGGGGTTTTGTTTCTGCCTTTATTTTCCACTCCCTGATCCTTCCCGTCCCTCCCTTGCCTCTCTTCCCCCTTCCCCTCGCTCCAGGGGCTGTCCTCTTTCTTCTTGCGTTTCGCGGGGCTAGTTACATGAAGGAATATCCAGTAAAGGTGCTCATCTGCAGTGGCGTATCTGCTTTGGAAAGGGAAAAGGCCCCATGCAAAATCCGCCTACTCCTCAAGGCCCCCACCCAAATTAGATCAGGAAAAATCATAAATTGTGAAATAAGAGTCTACTTGAATATCTAATCTTTCTCCTTCCTGAGACGGCCTTTTACAGATGTGTTGAAAAAGAACGTAAATGCCCCTGTCAGAACTCGAACCCGTAAACTCCGTATTAGCTTAAATAGGGCGCCTTGCTACCTGAGGCTAACAAGAATGGCATGTATAGGACCGCGATAGATCAACTCTATAGGTATAGAGTGATCTATATTTGATTCTGTCTGTCCAACTATCTTTTTTTTTTTTTTTTTTTAACAACGTGTTTTCAAACTGAATTTTCTAACAGTGCGGGTCTTAACCATCGATACTCAATCAGAAATGAAATATAACCAATAATTTTATCTCTTCTGTAAAAATGGGTCAGTCATTTTGAGTAATTGCCCATTCGCAGGTACGTGAAAAATGTAAACATTTGTAAAATTCTGCTGGAAATTCCGACAAGCAGGAATCATGACTAACTTTGCCTTATATCGACTCGGTAGAAAGCCGATTGAAATATGTTATTAATACACAAAATATACATATTTAAGACTTATTCCCGTCAGTCGGTGGAATATTGGTCCTCTCCCTCCTGTGTTAATAATTATCATTAAAATTGCTCATAGCAACCGCGCGAAAAATATCTTCCTCGTACCCACGGTTGCTCATGCCGCTCACCCAAGTTCGAACCCTTAAACTGACCTTTAACGGCTATCGGAGTCGTTGGCGTTCCTACTCTGTAAACGAGACCGCGTAAAGACTCTACGTATCCCAAAGATGGAGGATCCTGGGCCCTGCCAATATTCACAACACTGTAAATTAAAAGGGACTGTATGAGTAAAAGCTCATCTCAAGCTATGACGTATAGCTTACACGCCCCGTTTTGTATCGCCCTTTAAACCCCCCCCCAATCAACATAAACACCTCCCTTAAACGGAGTATAAGAGCTTAAGCAAGAACGCGTAAACACTCACATATCCCCAAGAGACACAACAATGTCGCTCATATTCACAACACAGTAATTGAAAGCACGCCCATTCATAATTGAGGAACATTGAATCATTAAAGAAATTCATTATTAGGCCTCATCATAACAGTTAAAGACGTGGGGGATTTACACTCAGATGAAATGCGGCATTCTATTATCATTTGATTGATCACGTACTTAACTGAAAAATACCACGACAAATGTACGAAGATTAATAGCTATATATTGGATTAGGTTGATTTTGTTATTCAATACTTGATATAGGTTACCTTTTACGATATAAGAATGTTACCATACAAGCGAAAAACGTAAATTTTAAATATAAAGCTGTAAAATTGTTTCGGATAAGTATTGCTGACCAATTTATTTTGAAAAAAGCAATACTTCAAAACTATCTTATTGAATTCCAATATCGGGTCTATTTTCGGGTCTGATTGGCCATGGCGTTCTCCGTTTAGGTTTTCGCCCAGAAGGCAATCACTAAAAAAACTCGCTGAAATTTGTAGTGAACCCTAAAAAAGAGTTAAGCTGAAATTATGCACTGAAATGATCAATTGAAAAATGTGATAATTTCAGTGGGATTAGTTGCATTTCAGCGTGATTAATGCCCAGAGTCATCCCATTATTAATCCACACTGAAATTACGATACCACTGGAAATGAGCACATTTTCAGTGATAATTTCAGTGTTACTCTTTTTCCGTGTTCATTCAGATTTCAGTGATTTTATTTCATAGTGGTTTTTTCTCAGTAGCGGATATAAGATAAAAGCCCGGATCACACTATAACGGATGAAGGGTACAGCAGTAGTAACGTTATTAAGCTGAGAATTGACAATTTTGAATTGCCGCCAATCATCGTGTGTTACCGGCAATTGTCGTCAAATTATCAGTCGCGTCCGTCGGCAAATTTTCAGCAGTGAAAATTTTGTGACGGCCCAACAAAAACAATTCTTTGTGATTCTGTTCAGACTTCGTTGGAGACCGCAACCTTCATTTCTTTGACGTTTTCATGCCATACAAGGCCGTCTCTAGTCGTTTTTGAGGTCGTCACAATTTCCTCGGTAGTCGTTGCAGGCCATTGACAACAAAACGGCCATTGACGACAAAACAAAGCAAGTAACGTAATTGTAACAACTTAGTGCGTTTGATGGATGCGAATTTGTCGAAGGGTGACGGAGGGTTGACGGATGGTGACGGATATATGTCGGAGGGAACGCCGAATGTTGACAAGAGTGGGAAGGCCAAATTCGACTATTTATTAGACCTAACAACACACACACACATGTGTGGGCGGAACTGAGTCAGTCATCGTCCGCCGCTTAAAGTAACCTGGCTGGAACACCACTGCGCTGGATTATGTGGTACTCCTGTCTACCTAGGAATTACCCTTTCGACTCTCTCGTATACGACCCACATCAAGAAGACGAAGAGTAGGTTCACGCTATAACCAACTCACCGGCCCAAGATGGGCGGGTTGCTCGCACACATTACTCTAAGATCGACGGACACATTAAGAGTTTTTAAGAGAGTGCCGTATGGAAAAGAAAAGCCAAGTAACATGCTATGGTATTGAACCTGGTGAGCATCTTCCATCTGGAGCTGACTCCTCATGGGCCTGAATGGGCAGATTGTCCTCAAAAAGAGATTGAGAACCAGAATCGGTCGATCTAGGGTTTCTTGCAGAAGTGAGGCTACCCGGAAGAAGCAGATCAAGCACTACCTATGGTTGTGGAACAGGCAACCACGACAAGGAACATGCTCTTGGTTCTGCCCAATGTGGGTGCAACAATGCACAGACTAGGACCTTGTGGAATTCAGTGAAGCAGCAGCCATTGTAATGATCTCTGTAGATCATTATTTGAGAACCACAGTGTGTTGGACACGATAAGAAGAAGAAACATAACTATACTTAGGACACCACATCGAGTAGAAGTAGGAATTCGAAATAAATGTCGGATTTTGACCGAGTTTGCGGCAGCCATCTTGCATTTTAATTTCCTAGCTTTTTGAATTCGTTGACTTCAATAACCTAGACTTGGACCCAAATTTACCCGTTTTTATTAAGTAGGACGTCAAGTTCTAAGCCAATATCTGATTTGTTGGCGGTCATTTAAAAAAATGGCCGACAAAATATATGTTGCTTTGGACTTTCTATTCTAGGCACAGCCTGGTCAATTTTTTTTTATCTTTACCCTGCTGATGATAAATCAACAGAGAAAGTTGTCTCCAATTTCACAGGGGGATCTGGTATTGACTATACTAATTCGCCGGCTACATGATGAACAGTGTTTTCGGATGAGTTATCAAGTGAAAGATAATGTCCGTGACCAGCTTAAATTTGATCTGTATACACAAGGCCGGGGATAACTGCCCTAGCCCAGAAGACTTGTCGTCATTGGACAGGAAAAACCGTCTATGTATCTTTGGCACTGACAAAATACACCTATGTATAAAATGACTTTACAAGTTAAAGGGTCAAAAACACATAGGAAGTTTTTCTGCCCAGCGAGTACTGTAGTTCCGATGAATTGAAAGTAGGTCTGGACTTACTGATTGTACCATAAAGGCATTGAATACAATGAGCCGCATTGATGTAGCATGAAATAATTCCAAGAAAGCCTCACCCATTGAGATTACAATTAAGTAATCAATGTACTACTAATAATGGGAAATAAAGACACAATTTTCAATAGATATTTTGCTCAATAGTTTGCTTTAACCACAACTACAATCTTTTGCCATTATACCAAGGAATCAAATTTATGTCACATTCCAAAGCTATTCGATTGTTTTATTTCAATATCCTACTGACATTTAGATTTTAAATCCTCCTTCAGTACTGTTACCTTGTCCAAGGACCTATTCTTTAAATTAAGATGAGCTTCATGATCGGTAACAGATTGTAAGGAAATATAGAAATTGTTTAAAAAGGTACAAATTGAAGTTGTCATTGGAAACATTTTTCGAGAATTGTAAAATTAAATCCGTCATCAAAATGACGTTATCTAATCTTTGGAAATGTTGCGGCAGAAATGTTTGAGACCAAATGCCTTCTTTTGTATTGTATAGGCCATCGTGCGTACAAAAGGGTGAAATTTCTTTGGCACGGTCAGTGAGGAACTTGCCAATACCCCTTCAAACAAAAAACCAATCAATTTGCTAACAAATTTGGCCTTTCCAACTCTATCTATTCAATCATCAATCCGTGTTCGGATATGATCGGTTTTGGACAAGGTTGACTTTCCGAAAATCGTGACAATCGAAATGAACCATCAGTTTTGGGAACCAGAATGCATGGGGAGCTCCATTCACTATTTGCTTTGCTCTACTATTCCATTGTCTAACTTATTTCATCACACCTCATTCCTGATATGTTTCGAGCAACTGATTGGATTCACCCTATAAGGATGTTGCTTACAGGATCCGGTCACCTAAGTCAATGTCAGGGGTTATACATGTTTTCACTGGGTACAAATCAGAAATATGTTTTCCCACTCATGAATTAACTCTGCACTCACCTTGTTGACTCTCTGGGAGAGGACCTATTTTCTTGTCTAAATTGGCAAGTATGTCAGAAGTTTGGCCATTTGACCCATATTCATTTTCTGTGTTTACAGTGCCGTCTTGTTTCAGTCTGACGCTGTTTGATGTTCATCAAAATCATTTGGTACACTCATCACTAACTTGGATGACATTACACATGCCGGCTTTAGTCTCATCTCTTTCAATTATACTCTTGAGCATATTTTTATGTGACATAATTGTCGAGTTTTACGTCTACCTGGTGTTTTATCACATAGTCAAGGGTCCCCACTTTGTTCTCAATCTCATACTGGTCCAGAAGACTGGCTGCAAAGGATGCCTTTATGGCACACTTTGTCACCTCGGTTTGAATACTCTGTTCTGGCCTTTTGTCATACCATGTTTTCATTTTGTGAGCATTGCCTGGTTTGAGGCTTTTGTTTGGCATTTTCAGTGGCTCTTTGGAGGCCTGTGTCTATTGAGACACATAGTCCTAACAATTCACATCAGATTTTCACACAACCACTTTTTCTTTCAGTAGTTCAATGGTCCCTAACTTGGGTGACCAACACCACTCAAATGGACTGAATTCTAATGACTCTTGTACAGCCTCCCTGGTAGCAAATACAGGAGATGAACTCCCTCATCCCATCCCTCTCAAATTCAAAACATAGTCTTTTGATCATTGTTTTTCCATGTTTTGTTGTACCTTTCTAGGGCCCCCTGGATTCTTGTGGTATGCTGAAGAACTGTACTGGAAATTCCCAACTGGTTCATAACTTGTTGGAACAACCTACAATAAATTTGATCCTTGATCAGAACTGAAATGATTTTGGAAGCCTACTATGTGAAAAACTTTTTAGAGCTTTACTATAGTCTGTGCCTAATATTCTAAGGGTATAGCCTCAGGAATCTTGTGGAAGCACACACATGATTGTCAGTAAATACTGATTTCCTGACTTGGTCTTTGGAAGTGCCCTACGCAATCTATTAAGACCCTACCAAATGGCTCACAATGCTGGATTGGTTGCAAGGTGCAAGATATGGTCCTGGACAAGATATTTTAATCGTTTCCTTTCTTTGTTTCTTTGCGGCACTGTTCATGATTATGGTGTTCGCTTTATTACCGGTAAGTGTTTTTTAAGTATTACAAAAGGCTTATGTTCTGCGGCTCGGATTGCGTGGCGTCGTCTGTGGGCGCTCGTCCTTGTAATCCGAAAAGTCCCGGGTTCGGGCCCCCATATACGCAGGCGTAAACGTTTACTTTATATTATTTAATGTTGTAGTTTTAAAAGATGTGCCATAAAACATCAAGTTGGTGATTGAAGTCGAATTTGGTGATAGCTGCCTTTTGAGATAATTTAAATGCTTATGGTCCTGGACCATCAATCGGGCCAGAATCGCAAACATACTGTTTGCGAACCTGTAGGGTTCCTCACTCCATGTTTATGTCCATTTCTTACATACAGTTTGGGCTAGTTTGGCACTATACCCTTCGTGCTGCATTTTTGTTTCATGTACGTTAGGTGCGTTACCGGATATAGTATGATGGTGATTGGTTGGGTACAGAGATTGATGTAATTGTGTCCCCATGCGCTTTAGGCTCGGTAAATATCTATGTTTTGTTATTATTGTATCACATCCTCTTTAGCAAGAGCACACTTTCCATTATATCTCTTTTTTTAACCTTTTCTGTGGGTCTTTTAGGCGGGATTCCAGTCCTTTTTGTAGTTCTCTATGAAATTGCTTCCAGTTTTGCGAATATCCTCAGTGTTATTGGGTATTTATTTAGGTGATTACACTGTACCCCACCAGTAGTAATCACTATTTGGTCCAATTCAATCAAGGACCTAGATATTTTAGGGGTAAAACGTTTCAGCTTTGTTCCCAAGCCAAATTTTGGTTACTATAGTCTATTTTTATAAATGTAATCAGTATTTGTGACTTTATCCGTACA